>QLOH01001024.1:0-196329 GCA_026901365.1 Sesbania bispinosa
GAGTTATGTTTCTTTTTGGTTCATGGATTGTGATTTTGTATTCTTGATGTTTCCTCATTTTCTGGATTTTGGTTATGTATTTTGGTTATGTATTTGGATTCTGATTATGATTTCTTGATGTTTTTCCCTCTTGATTTTCTTTCCTCTTTCTGGATTTTGGTTCTAGTTTTATGTTAATTAGAAGCAGAAAAAAATGATTTAACCAAGCCTAGAATCCAACTAAAAACAAATGGGAAAGAGAATCATAAAAAAAACTAGCCCAAAATTTTAATAAGCCCATACCGATTCAAACTGTCCGCTAAAACCGCCATCCAATGAACCTGAAATCCGACCAACCGGAGTTAAGTTTTGGACGGAATTGGGCCATAGGCATGATACAGTCGGATTTGGTCGGATTGGACTTTTTGGGCCCGAATCCAACTAAAATCGACCGATAGACACCCCTAGTGGGAATAAATATGTTATAACTTTTATTGATGATTTTTACCGTTTTGGTTATGTCTACCTGATAAATGTTAAGTCTTTGTCTTTGAAAAAATTTAAAATTTTTAAGATTGCGGTAGAAAATCAATGTGGTAAAAGAATTAAAGTTTGAAGGTCAGATCGTGGTGGTGAATTTTATGGTAGCCTTGGTGAGACTGAACAACTAATTGGACCTTTTTCTAAATATATTGAGCATTATGGAATTATTTCCCAATTTACTATACTAGGAATTCCTGAGCAAAATGGTGTGGCTAGGAGGAGAAATAGCACTTTGATAAATATGGTGAGGTATATGATGAGTCAGACTAGGTTACCTGATTTTCTTTAGGGAGAAGATCTTAAAACAACTATGTATATCCTAAATAGAGTTCCTACCAAATCTGTCCCTAAGACACCTTTTGAGCTTTTTAAGGGGTGGAAACCCAGCCCTAACCATTTTCATATTTGGGGTTGTGTTGCTGAAGTGAAAATTTATGATCCTACCGCATCAAAATTAAGTCCTAAAACACTATATGTTACTTCATTGGTTATCCCATCAATGCTAAAGGATATAGATTCTATTGTCCTACCTTTGGAACAAAAATAGTTGAAGCAATCATTGGTAAATTTCTAGAAAATGATACGGGTGGTTCTAATATCTCCATTGGTGATAAGGTGAGTTCCACTAGAGAGAAACTTATTGTGTCATTTCCTATTGTTCAAAAGAAAGTTGTTATCAACCAATTGAGAGAACAGTTGAAGAGCCGCAATGTGAAATTTTGGACAATGTTCAATGGACAGCTCTTAAAGAACCAATTGAGATACCTCATCTTAGGAGATCACAAAAGGAAAGTGTCATGTCTACTGTGATGACTATTACACTTTTCTTGGAGATTTAGAATTCAATATTGTTGAATCACAATTCTAGACAATTATAGTGAAGTTATTTCAAGTGTTCTGTCTGATAAATGGGTTGATGCCATGAAGGATGTGATGCTCTCTATGAATCACAATGATATCTGGGAGCTTGTAGAAGCCCCTATTGGTACTAAACCCATCGGTTGCAAGTGGGTATTCAAGACCAAGAAAGACTTAACAAGGAAATGTGAAGAAATTTAAAGCAAGACTTAAGCTAAAGCAGCATTATCAATTTGGGTTGCGCTCGGTGAGCCAACTCGGCCTAACCCGACTCACCGGTGGGTTCGGTTGGTAAAATATAGGTTCACATTTTCGTCGGTCAAGTCGGGTTGGTATTTGTAACATCCCAAATTTAACTATTTTAACAAATAAAAGTAATAGGGGGAATATGTTTTTATAAAAGTAATTGGGAAAAATAGGCTAGGACTGAAAAATAAGTGTTCTGAATTATGGTGCTCTCTCTTAAGCGAGAAGGCCTCGCTTGAGTGAGCATATCAGTAAAAATCAGAAATTTTGGTTACTGATATGGTCGCTTGAGCGAGAGCCTCTCAATCAAGCACAATTCAATCCAGAACTTAGAGTTTCTCTCTGACTTGCTCTCGCTCAAGCGAGGAGGCTCTCGCTTGAGTGAGGCAAAGTCAGAGAGGTTGGGCTTTTTACTGGGAGAATTTCACTCAAGCGAGCAAGTTCTCGCTTGAGCGAGAACGCGAATCTTCTAGGGAATATTCCCCCTCGCTTGAGTGAGAGTTCACAAATTAGCTTTAAATGCTGATTTTGAGTTAGGGCTTCTCATTCATTTTCTTCTCCCTTTTCTTAGAGAGAGAACCCTAGAGAGAGATAGAGGAAGAGAGGAGCACAAGGAGCTTGGATTGGAGTCTCTCCCCCTACTAAAGCTTGGAATCATCACTCCCAACCCCTTCATCACCTTCATTCTTGTTGCTCTTGAGGTGAGTGTGGTCACCCACTCACTCCCATTTTGATTGGTCTCTTGTATGTTTCCTACTCCTCTCTCCCCTTGCTTCTTTACCTTGTTTGTGAGTGTTATTGGTTGATTTTATGGTTTGTAATTGTCTCTTGAATGGTATATGTTAATATCCCCAAACCCTAAAATATGCTTAGGTCTTTATGTTGCAAATCTCTATGGAATAACTATTTGTGCATACCATGCCATTCATGCTTATAGACAAGGATGTACTTATAAGCATTCATGGGCCAATGGCCAAGAAAGTATATGTCACAGGGTCTCCGGACAATCACAAGGCCTTCGGACCATAACAGGCCTTTGGGCAATCATGTATAAGAAGAACGAGGTAACCACATCGACCTCTCGACCAAGGGGGAGATGGGGGTCCTCAACCTAAAAATAATCACAGGCATTGTCTATCGATTTCTAATAAAACTTAATCATAGGTGGCCATGGACGATGGTCCTTGGTCACATGGCCGAGCGCTCAATCATAGTCACAGATAGTGAAAAGACCTCGGGTGTCGGGTAAAAACACATCACAATCATGTCTTACTTGATTTCATGTACTTGTACTCATGATGGAATTATGCACTATGTATGCTTGTTGCATCTCATTTGTGTGACTCCCTATACTATATATTTTTATCACACTCATTAGGACGCTAGTCTCACCCCACGTTGTGGGACATATATTCAGGTGTGCATGGCTCCCGTCCGGATGCGTAATCGGGAGGCAGGAGATGTTGGTTGGGCCTCATGGTGGCCTAACTCTTTTGATTGATATTATGTTGTATAGGCATAGGGTTATTTGTTTTGATGGGATAGAACGGTGCATGTGGGGCTTTAGGGTATCCTTTTATATTCCAGGACATATGTATAGTTATGTCCCATTATACCTATTTGTTGAATATTCTCAGCCCTTGTGGCAACAACATGTCTTTATATTAACTAAATGGATTTTCCTGCTTACATAATTGTTGGATTACTTAAGCGATGTGATGCATTGTATTGTATGTTGATATCAATAATGCGCGAAATAATTTCACGAATTTGAAAATAGTGCTCCCAACAAGTATTATTTTTAATTAAGAAATTAGGACATTACAATATTTTTCAGCTCACTAGAAAAGTGAGCCAACCCGGCTCGACTCACTTTTAGACTAACCCGTGGTAAGCCAACCCGGGTCACTTTGACAGCTCTAACTAAAGGGTATACACAAAATGAGGGTATAGACTATGAAGATACTTTTTCTGATATTTCCTCTAAATATTCCTTTAGGATCATTATGGCTCTAGTAACTCATTATGATCTAGATTTACATTAGATGGGTGTAAAGACAACTTTTTCAATGGGGATCTTTATGACAAAGTCTATATGCAACAACCTAAAGGTTTCATAAAGAAATGTAAAGAGGAATTGGTGTGTAAATTGAAGAAATCAATTTATGGTTTGAAGCAGGCTTCTAGGCAGTGGTGTATTGAATTTGATGAGCTCATCACATCCATGGGCTTTATAGGAAACAAGGTACGTAGACCAATGTATATATCTCAAAGGTTAGTTGGAGCAAATTTATTATTCTTGTTCTCTATATAGATGACATCTTACTTACCAATAGTCATATTCTACTTATTGAGAATAAGAATATGTTGTCAGTAACTTTTGATATGAAAGATCTTGGAGAAGCTTAATTTGTTATAGGTATAGAGTCTTAAAGACTTATATTGGTCGAGTCTTAAAGAGATTTAATATGGAGAATTGCAGGCCTGGGATGTTCCCATTGTCAAATGGGGTAAGTTGTGTAAAAATCATTGTTTTAAGAATGATATTGAAAAGATATCTATGAAAAATGTTCCTCAGGCCACTATTGTGGATAGTTTAATGTATGCTCAAGTATGCATTAGACTTTATTTGTCTTTTGTTGTAAGTGTCTTGGGTAGGTTCTTATCAAACCCATGACATGCTCATTGGGTTGCTGGTAAAAAAGGTAATAAGGTACCTACAAAATAAAAAGTAATACGTGCTTGTTTATAGGAGAGTTGATGACTTAAATGTTATTTACTACTTTGACAGATTTTGTTGGTTGTCCGGATGATGAGAAATCCACTTTTGGATATATTTTCATATTGGTCAGTGGAGCTATATCTTGGAAAAGTGTGAAACAGACTTTGATTGCCTCTTCCACTATGCAGGCTAAGTTTGTTGCATGTTATGAGTCTGCATCACATGCTATGTGATTTAGAAATTTTGTTTTTGATCTTGGAATTGTGAATTACATTTCTAAACCATTGAAAGTTTTTTGTGACAATAGTTCTGTTGTTTTATTTACCAAAACTAACATAACCACTACGGTTTCTAAGCATATAAGGATTAAATTCTTGGTTGTCAAAGAAATGGTGGAGAATGAAGACTTCTTGTTGAGCTAGTCTTACCTAGGAAAGGCTTGCTAACCCTCAAACTAAGGGACTAAGACCCACTATGTTTATGAAACATATTGAGAATATGGGTATTTTGAGATCTTTTGATGTAATTGGTTATTGGGAGTTGTTATATGTTCATGTTTATTTTATTGCATTGGAATTTTTTTTCATGACACTATGTGTATATTGACAATTTACATTGTTAATGCGATGATGGTTATATAGTTATAATATTGTGTTTTATCTTAAGATGTTTGATTCCCTTTTGGGAATGATGTTTCATGAGAAACATGTGTACGATCTTATTGGGGAGATTAGTTGTGTTAATTGGTTTGGTTTAACCAGATGAACCGAACCAATCTAATTGAAGTGGATTTTTTTTACTCAATCGAGTTGGACCATAATTGAACCAATGAAACTTGAATATGATTGGTTCGAGTAATCGGTTAAGGATTTTGAATCTATTACCCGAACCGACATAAACCTCATTAAATAAAAAAAAATTATGCCTATACTCCATTAAAAAGCTTTCTTTTGCATCTAGCTGAGTCTCATTTTTTTTCAGAACACGTAAGATTTTTCCTAGGGTTACTCTTGAACACTTAGCTTCCCTTTTGCCCCCCGACTTCCCCTATCATGTAGGCCGTTGTCGATAAAGCAACCAAGCCACTGTGAGCTGCAGAACAAGGAGTTGTAGAACGAACCATGTTGCAAGAATAGTTATAGAATCCAGCCACCGCGAGCGATGACGCCAGCCACCGCGAGACCTAATTTGTGTGCCACCTCTTCTCTTTTGTGTGTGCCATCTCATTTGAGTGTTCTGTGCCAGCCACTATGAGTCTTGCTAGGTACGCACCGAAGGTGAAGATAAATTCTTAGCTTTCCATTAAGCATATGCAGGACGTTTCTTTTTCCCTTTCTTTTCTATTTTCTCTTTTTTTAACTTTAAATTTTGTTTAGGATATTCTTAACTGCATCTAAAATTCTTAGCTTTGACTTTAAATTCCATTCATCACCGCACTTCTGTTGTACCGGGGTTATGCAATTGGTGTAAATCTTTTTCTTTTTTATTTAAAATTAAAATGTTTTATTTTCTTTGGATAATTTGATTCCATTTGTATGCAATGAAAATAATCTGTGTGGTGGATGATAAAGGAAAAAAATAGAGAGAGAAAGAAAGAGATTTTATTAATAAGTACTTATTGAAATGGTAAAGTTTTTTATTCGATTGAATTGAACCGAACCAACCCATATATAATTGGTTTAGTTTGGTTCAGGCCACTTACAAAAAATGATGAAATCCAATCCAATCCAAACCGAACTGAATAAATTTGTCTGGTTTGAATTTGTTTTTTCCTACATAACCAAACCAAAACGATCCGTGAAAACCCCTAGTTCTGAGGTTTGATCTTCATTTACATGCATATTGAATTATATCTATTTTGCTTTTCTACTTGCTTCAAGTCATATTTCTTTGATCAAACCTTGATTGGTTAACATGTTTTGGTTGTGAAATTTGTTATTGAAGTATAGTGTACTTTTGATTGGTTAATCATCATGCAACAATTAAAGATCATAGAGTACGTAATTGAATTGAATATATTTTCATTTAATTATTTACTTCAACTGGGTTCTGACTATAAATCTGATTTGGATCTAACAAAAGATTTTGTGGTTATTTGATCTTGTTAATCTTAATCAATTGAATTTGGGAGTTATTTCAGTAGTGAGTCTGAGGATTATTGTAGGGGTTCCATATGATCCTAAGTTGATAAATTCAATCCCTTGTTTTCATGCTTTTAATAATCAATTATTAACCATGAGAATATAAAATGAAATCCTAAGATTGATCTTATCTTAAATTGATCCAATCTTTGTTGTTATTTTGATCTTTGTTTCCTTCAGTTTATTGCAATCAATAACCCCCCAAGTGTTAGGAATATGCACTAGAGATTTATATGTTTATGAACACCCATCACTTGTATCATGTTATTTTATAAAGACAACTTATTCTTTTAGAATATAATTAATGTCCTTAGAATAGTAAGCTCAAAATTCATAAGAAATCAAGTAGATGACTTGATCGTGAGATCTTATGAAGAACTATTCTTAAATAGTCCCTAGTCAAGTATCATCTTAGGACAAAGATGCATTTAGACTAGTATGTGAGTTCATTGATGATCACATCTCACAAATCATGGATATGAGATATCATGTGCTCACATAGGTACACATTAAGAGTAATGGTATACTGGACAGACCCACCTTAAGAACTTTGCATGGATTGTTACATAGGTGTCATGAACGTTTTTTAAATTGATAAATGTTATATGAAGTCCTTCGACCTGAAATCACTACGATTCCTACATAAGGAATTATATGTTTTAATTATCATCAAACGTTACCTGTAACAGGGTAATCATAAAGTTGGTTTGTGGACATATAATAAATTATGTGGTGGAATGTGAGTGCCCTAGATGGGATTTGTCCCTCCTATATAATATGAGTTATATCTGTAGGCCTCTTGATAAAGTGAGACTGAAAAATGCATGGCCATGCTCAAGAGTATAAACATGAGATGTTTATTTTCTGTATAGTCTACTTGGGGATCAAGAAAACATAAATTGAACTATACAAGGTTGACACAATTCATGCCCTTGTGTTCAATTAGATATTTGTACAAAAGAACATATCATATAAATTATTATCATAAAATAGGATTTATCAAAGTTATTGATAATCTCAATATTTGGATAGTGATGTATTGCTAGATACCGCTCACTATTTATGATATTAAATATAAAAAAAATTTATTTAATATCATAACCAAATATTAAAAGCATATTAGGTCACACACATACAACATGCCACTAGGAAAGGATAATAATTCTAATTTAATTTAATTAGAATTATAACCTAATGGGCCAGGCCCATATGCAATTAATAGGGATGAGTAAGTGAGGGGGTAAAACCCTAGCCACCTCTCTATAAATAGAGCATGAGATGCACTACCCTATACACATGAGCACTCGCTTTTTACTTTCTAAGGCTACTAGTAGAGCTGAAGAAGGTTTCCTAGTTCGGCTGTTGGCGTGGACACCGGTAGAGACGTGACTGCTATTGCCTCGTTCATAATCCTAATAAGGTATGACCTTTCATTTTAATACCTTTTACGCCTTGCTACCATGAATGCTGAAAACAGCATGAAAACATGGAGGCGTACGATATGATTGTACATTTAAAGAGACTTGATCAAGGCCAAGATAGGCATGAACGGTTTAAAGTCTCAAAGGCACTTTATCAATGTAGTCTGGCAAAAGGGACGCCCTATAGGTACTCATGTACTCAAGATGATTGGGTATATTGAAAACCTAGAAAGGCTTGGATACCCATTAGGCCAAGCGTTGGCCACTGATCTTGTCCTGCAATCGTTGCCAGACAGTTATGGTCAATTCGTCATGAATTACAACATGAATGAATTTGACAAACCACTACCAGAATTGTTGAGCATGTTGAGAACAGCTGGGCAAAACATTAATAAAGGTAAAGGGAAGACCACGTTGATGGTCCAACTTGGAAAAGGCAAGGGCAAGAAGAAGTTCAAGAAGCCCTGTTTCAAACCAAAGGACAAAGGCAAGGATGAGCCTAGTACCTTTGTTTTTGAAGCCTATGGGTGGGATAGTTAAGGAAGGAAAATGTTTCCACTGTGGCCAATCAGGACATTGGAGACTGTGTAAAGTACCTAGAGGAGATCAAGAAGAAGGGAAGTGATACTTCCGCTTCAGTTATCTATGTTTTAGAAGTCAATTTACCCACTTCTGCATCTTGGGTATTGGATACCGGATGTGGATCTCACATTTGTGTGAATGTGTAGGACCCAAATGGAGTAGGTCATTGGCTATAAGGGAGAAAGTCGACCTACGTGTGGAAATGGAGCAAGAGTTGCTGCCTTAGCCGTAGGATCCTATCATTTAACTTTGCCAACTGGACTAGTTATTGAACTAAATAATTGTTATTTTGTGCCTGCCATTAATAGAAATATTAATTCCGTTTCTTGTTTTGAAAAAAGTGTTTTTCATAAAGAACAATAGTTTTTCAATTTATTTCAATGATATATGGTTGTGCAAAGTTGAACGATGAACTATACATTCTTTGAAGTTCCTATCTATAACATAAGTGCTCAGAGGGTCAAAACAAATGATTTGAACCCGACTTATCATTGGCATTGTCGCCTAGGCCACATAAATGAGAAACACATATCCAAACTCCACCAAGATGGTTATTTGGACTCATTTGATTTTGAATCAATTGAGACATGTGAACCTTATTTATTAGGGAAGATGACCAAAACCCCATTCACTGAAAAGGTGAAAGGGCTGGTGATCTTCCTGGTCTCATACATAGTGATGTATGTGGGCCCATGGGCACAATGGCTAGAGGAGGTTTTCAACACTTCATCACTTTTACTGATGATTTCAGTATATATGGATTTGTGTATCTGATGAAACACAAATCTGATTCCTTTGAAGAGTTCAAGGAATTTAAGAATGAAGTACAAAACCAACTTGGCAAGACTGTTAAAACATTTCGATGAGATCGAGGTAGAGAGTACTTGAGCCAACAATTTGATGACTATCTGAAAGAGAGTGGGATAATATGCCGAACTCACTCCTCCAGGAACACCTCAATGGAATGGAGTTTTTGAAAGGAGAAATCGAACTCTATTAGATATGGTTCGATCCATGAAGAGTCATTCTGATCTCCCTGACTCCTTTTGGGGTCATGCTTTGTTAACAACAACTTTCACACTGAACCATGTTCCATCTAAGGCTGTCATAAGGACACCATATAAGACATGGACTGGGAAACGACCTAGTATGTCTTTTATGAAGATTTGGAGTTGTGAAGCTTATGTGAAACATCAAATTTTTAGATAAACTATGACCCAAATCAGATAAGTGCTTATTTGTGGGATACCCAAAGGATACTAAAGGTTACTACTTCTATAATCCTAGCGAAGGCAAAGTGTTTGTCACTAGGACTGCTGTTTTCTTAGAGAAGGAATTTGTCTCTAAGAAAATAAGTGGGAGGAAAGTAGAACTTGAAGAAATTCAAGTACCACAAAGTAGCAGTGAGCCAATAATGGAACAAGAGCAGATACCACAAAGTGTTGTGGAGCCACCTGCTCAAGTAGCGCAAGACTTGCGTAGGTCTGATAGGGTACGTCACCAACCTGAGAGATATGGTTTCCTTGTATCTCAGGAAGGGGATGTATTGCTAGTGGATCAAGATGAACCAGTGACTTACCAAGAAGCTCTTATGAGTCCAGAATCTGAGAAATGGCTTGATGCCATAAGATCTGAAATGGATTCCATGTACACTAACAAGGTATGGACCTTGATTGAGCCATCCAAAGGGATAAAACCCATAGGGTGCAAGTGGGTTTTAAAAGAAAACTGACATGGATGGTAATGTAAGTACCTTCAAAGCACGATTAGTGGCAAAGGGTTTCAAGAAAATTCATAGTATAGACTATGATGAAACCTTTTCATAGTTACCATGCTTGAATCTATTCAGATCTTGCTTGCTATTGCAGCTTACCATGACTATGAAATCTGGAAAGTGGATGTCAAGACATGTTAGGAATATGCACTAGAGACTTATATATTTATGAACATCCATCACTTGTATCATGTTATTTTATAAAGGAAAACTTATTCTTTTTAGAATATAATCATTGTTCGTAGAATAGTAAGATTAAACTTCATAAGGAATCAAGTAGATGACTTGATCGTGAGAGCTTATGAAGAACTATTCTTAAATAGTCCCTAGTCAATTATCAACTTAGGACAAAGATGCATTTAGACTAGTATGTGAGTTCATTGATGATCACATCTCACAGATCATGGATATGAGATATCATGTGCTCACATAGGTACACATTAAGAGTAATGGTATACTGGACAGACCCACCTTAAGAACGTTGCATGGGTTGTTACATAAGTGTCATGAACGTTTCTTAAATTAATAAATATTATATGAAGTCATTCGACCTGAAATCACTACGATTCCTACATAAGGAATTATATGTTTTGAATATCATCAAACGTTGCCTGTAACAGAGTGATCATAAAGTTGGTATTTAGATATATAATAAATTATGTGGAGGAATGTGAGTGCCCTAGATGGGATTTGTCCCTCCTATGTAACAGGAGTTATATCTGTAGGCCTCTTGATAAAGTGAGACTGCAAAATGCATGGCCATGCTCAGCAGAATAAATATGATATATTTATTTTCTGCACAGTCTACTTGGGGATCAAGAAAATATAAATTGAACTATACAAGGTTGACACAATCCATGCCCTTGTGTTCAATTAGATATTTGGACAAAGGGACAAAGCATATAAATTATTACAATAAAATAGGATTTATTATTTTATTAATAATCGTAATATTTGGATAGTGATGTGTTGCTAGATACCGCTCACTATTTATGATATTAAATATAAAAGGGTTTTATTTTAATATCATAACCAAATATTAAAACCCTATTGGGTCACACGCATACAACAAGCCACTAGGAAAAGGATAATAATTCTAATTTAATTTAATTAGAATTATTATAACATAATGGGCCAGACCTATAAGTGTGAGGGTTAAGTGAGTGAGGGGGTAAAACCCTAGCCACCACTCTATAAATAGAGCATAAGATGCACTACCCCAATACACATGAGCAATCGCTTCTTACTTTCTAAGGCTACTAGCAGAGCTGAGGAAGGTTTCCTAGTCCGGCTTTTGGCGTGGATACCAATAGAGACGTGACTACACTTGCTTCGTTTATAATCCTAATAAGGTACAACCTTTCGTTTCAATACCTTTTTGCCTTGATTCGTGTTTTCGCAAAACGATTATAACAAGGGAGGGAATCCATTTATTTCCGCTGCACCCTGACCACATGCTTGATTCCCTTCAAGACAAACTTCCTAAATGGAAGCCTTCTTGAAGATATGTATATGATACAACCTGAAGGTTTTGTTATACCTAAAGGTATATAAGTTGCAACAGTCCAGTTATGGATTAAAGCAAGCTTCTAGAAGCTGGAATCTTCGTTTTGATGAAGCAGTTAAGCAGTTTGGTTTCATTAAGAATGAAGATGAACCTTGTGTCTACAAAATGGTTAGTGACAACATAGTGGTTTTTCACGTTTTATATGTAGATGACATACTCCTCATAGGAAATGACATTCCTACCCTTCAATCTGTGAAGACTTGGTTAGGAAATTGTTTTTCTATGAAAGATTTGGGCGAAGCAACCTATGTGTTAGGTATCAGGATCTATAGAGATAGATCTCGAAGATTACTTGGCCTAAGTCAAAATACTTACATAGACAAAGTGTTAAAACGGTTTAACATATGTCACATGGTATAAGCCTATCTAAGGCCCAATCTCCTTCCAGTAAAGAAGAGAGAGGTTGAATGAGTGAGATTCCTTATGCATCTGCTATAGGATCTATCATGTTTGCCATGTTATGTACTCGACCAGAAATATCATATGCTTTAAGCATGACTAGCAGATACCGGTATGATCTTGGTGAAGGTCACTAGACAACAGTCAAGAACATCCTTAAGTACTTGAGAAGAACTGAGGATTCATTCTTGATATATAGAGGTAAGGAAGAGCTACTTGTAAAGGTTTACACTGATGCTAGCTTCCAAATCGACAAAGATGATTGAAGATCGCAATCAGGTTACATGTTTTGTTTGAATGGTGGCACTGTGAGCTAGAAAAGTTCGAAGCAAGAAACAGTCGCTACTACAAATCCATTAAACCCCTTGTGCAGTAGAATCATGAAGGGCACACTAGATCATTAGGCATAATAGTTATGTCTGAACGTCTCTAGTGCAAGTGGGAGATTGTTAGGAATATGCACTAGATTTTTATATGTTTATGAATATCCATCACTTGTATCATGTTATTTTATAAAGGCAACTTATTCTTTTAGAATATAATTAATGTCCTTATAATAGTAAGCTCAAAATTCATAAGAAATCAAGTAGATGACTTGATCGTGAGATCTTATGAAGAACTATTCTTAAATAGTCCCTAGTCAAGTATCATCTTAGGACAAAGATGCATTTAGACTAGTGTGCGAGTTCATTGATGATCACATCTCAAAGATCATGGATATGAGATATCATGTGCTCATATAGGTACACATTAAGCGTAATGGTATACTGGACAGACCCACCTTAAGAACGTTGCATGGATTGTTACATAAGTATCATGAACGTTTCTTAAATTGATAAATGTTATATGAAGTCCTTCGATCTGAAATCATTACGATTCCTACATAAGGAATTATATGTTTTAATTATCATCAAACGTTACATGTAACAGGGTAATCATAAAGTTGGTTTTTGGACATATAATAAATTATGTGGTGGAATGTGAGTGCCCTAGATGGGATTTGTCTCTCCTGTGTAACGGGAGTTATATCTGTAGGCCTCTTGATAAAGTGAGACTGAAAAATGCATGGCCATGCTCAGGAGTATAAACATGAGATGTTTATTTTCTGTACAGTCTACTTGGGGATCAAGAAAACATAAATTGAACTATACAAGGTTGACACAATCCATGCCCTTGTGTTCAATTAGATATTTGGAAAAAGGGACATATCATATAAATTAATATCATGAAATAGGATTTATCAAAGTTATTGATAATCTCAATATTTGGATAGTGATGTATTGCTAGATACCGCTCACTATTTATGATATTAAATATAAAAAGGGATTTTTTTATTTAATATCATAACCAAATATTAAAAGCCTATTGGGTCACACGCATACAACATGTCACTAGGAAAGGATAATAATTCTAATTTAATTTAATTAGAATTATAATCTAATGGGTCAGGCCCATATGCAATAGGGATGAGTAAGTGAGGGGGTAAAACCCTAGCCACCACTCTATAAATAGAGCATGAGATGCACTACCCTATACACATGAGCAATCGCTTTTTACTTTCTAAGGCTACTAGCAGAGCTGAAGAAGGTTTCCTAGTTCGGCTGTTGGCGTGGACACCAGTAGAGACGTGGCTGCTATTGCCTCGTTCATAATCCTAATAAGGTATGACCTTTCGTTTTAATACATTTTATGCCTTGATTCGTGTTTTTCGCAAAACTATTATAACAAGGGAGGGAATCCATTTATTTCCGTTGCACCCTGACCACATGCTTGATTCCCTTCACCAAGAAGGATTAATTTGAGTGGATCTTCAGGATTTGACTCGATTTGTACCCTTCTGCTACAAGTAGTTTTCAAATCGATTAATTATAATTATAATTTTGCTCAGGTTCGACAATTGTCACTTGCCTAGCTGATTGATTTACTAATGTTATGAAATTGGAAATTTATACATTAACAAACTAGAACTTCGTTAACAAAATTGTTGTGTGCTTATTGATTATTAGTGTAGGATTTAGAATGTTGATATCAAGGCCTATTGTATTGTCATATGATGAATGAAGGTGGGTAATTATTAGTTGCTTTGCTTTTGGTTCAGTATCATACATTAGATGCTGAGATCCAATAGAATACAATCATTGATTTCAAGATAGGATAAATATTTGCATAAAGTCTGTTTAAGCCTACTTGTGTTGATAGGCTTGCAGGCCTGCATAGGCTTAGAGGCTTGTTGGTCTGTTTGTAGGTCTTGTTATGAAAATAGGCTTGCAGCCAAAGCCATGCTTTATACAAGTCAGGCCAGACCATAAAAAATGGCTTGCGAAAGCCTGACCTAGCCTATTTCCGCCCCTAATTGCCACAGTGGCGAATAGAGCTGGCAATTTGGGCTACCCGAACCATCCCAGCTCGATACAGGTAGCGGGTTTTATCGAATTGGGCTAAAAAGCCCGGAAATTATTTGAGCTTCTAAAATAGGTGCCCGAGTGATGTGGACATCAGTCAAGCAGTCAAAAGGCTAGGGGGCTCATGACAAGGGCACAAGCTAGGAAGGCTAAGGAGGCACTACAACTTGTCATCAAAGAAGTCCAACCTCAAAACATTAAGAGCATTAATGGAAGTGACCGGTTCATTAATTGCATTCAAGTTGAAGAAGGAGGAACCAATGATGAAGTGTCAGTTGCCTTTAATGCAACTACCAGTTGAAGAGCCATCATTTATCATGGAGGAAGGCCATGTGGGGCGGCCAACATAGTCCCTAAATTGCTGATTTATTTTGATTTATGTTGATTCAATAAACTTGTGGGTGTTACAAGACACAGGGGTTTAATTTCTGGTGGTTACGTTTCCTATTCTGGTGGTTACAAAACAAGGTTATAATTGCATTAAAAACCTTGTCTACTAGCCGTTAGGAAGGCTTGTTTCTGGTGCATGAACCTGGTCCATTTTGAAGCCACATGAAGACCTTCCAACAAGCAAAAGGTGGGCGGCTACATGTGCATGGGAGGGTGAGTTATATTCCTTCAATGTTGCGGCCAACAAATGAGTAAATGACTGAGTTATATGCCTTTATTTTGTGCGGCCAACATGTGCAATTCAAGGCTGATTCATGTGTCATCAAATAGTGTTTATGGTGGTTGTAAATGGCTGAATGAATGGGCAATCAAGTGGGCAGCCAACAATGAAGAGGGAGTTACAAAATTGATGGATTCTTGAAGAATTGTGGGCTGTTTTGTGCGGAAACTTATTGGCTGAATCAAGAGCCATTTTAATCCATGTCTTGTGGTTACATTTCATGTAATAATGCAGCCACATGTGCCAAGTAATCTGCATGGGAATTGCGGCCAAATAAGCTAGTTAGGGTTGAGTTTTATTAGCTTAATTTATTTAATTCCTAGTAGTTAAATTAGGGTTGCATGAGAAGTGTGTAAGGGGTATTTTTTAGAGTATTTGGGCGTGAATATGCAGCTGATTGCATGACCCTAATTCTTTGTAAACTCTATAAATACATGCTTCATGCATGCAAGAAAGATTAGATGAAATATATAAAGTTTTTGCTTATACTTGAGAGTGATTTTCTCTAAGTTTCTTGCTAGTCAAGAGTGAAGATTATCAAAGGTTCCTTACCTTTGTGTGTGTATCTTCAAGGGCTTATCTTTCAAGTCTTGAAAGTGTGACGTCCACCTTCTATCTCTTCTAATTTTCCTACTTCTTCTATTTTGTTCAAAAACCTATTTTCCTATATGTACTACTTGAATTATATGTGACTTATTTTCAAGTATTCAAAGGTTGAATATTAGTTTTTGGCAAGAGTAGAATTTGTCATCCTTCTACCTTATTATAATTAGTGTTCGAATTCCAAAGAAAATAGAAAATAGAAAAAAGAAAAGAAAATAGCAAAAAGAAAAGAAAAGAAAAGAAAAGAATAGAAAGGTGTTTATCAAGAAAAGTGATATTTTATTCAGAAATTTCTAAGGTCCATGCAAAATAGAACCTTAAGGTTCATATCACCGAGCCCAATATTTTTGCGGGTTTTCGGGCTACACGGTCTTTTTCAGGTAGCGGACTTTATCGGGCTGGGCTAAGAAGCCCGAGAGTTATTCGAATTTTTAAAATAAGTGTCTAAGCACTGCATTTTTGTGGGTTTTTGCTGGCTGGACCGGTCGGGCTAGCCCATTTTGTTGGCTCTAGTGGTAGAGCTTGGATAAAAGATTTGAGGGAGTCATTTTTATATATGGATTAAAATATTTTCTCATTAACAAAAAATAAAAATCAAATTTGAACAATATTTATTTTCTCCCGTTTCCTTCTTATGCTTTATTTTCTCTGTACTATATATAATACTTAGTTTTATCTTTTTACATGCATTTGGATGGTTGATTGAGAAAATATAGCTACAATTCTTATATTCCGATTTAATTTGTAAGCAGTTCTTTCAATCTATAGGTTAAAATATAAAATAGAATTCTAAGAACGAGTGAGCATGTACTATAAAAAAAGTAAAAAAAAAAAAACTAAAAGTAATATTGCTTTCCAAAATTTTTGATGCATCACAAAACATTTTGAAGCTTGAATATAAAGTAGGGGCATGGTGGCTAAAGGTTCGAGCTGTGGAAGCACAAATGGGATAGCTTACATGTCCTGGGGACTAATTTTCTAGTATCATACAATCAACATTTACTATAAGAGTGGTTATAAGTGCAAACATATTTCTAGGTATTAGAAGAACAACCCTACAATTATAGCCGTTAGAAGAACAAACTAGAGAAGATGATAGCTAAAGAGCTGGTATTTTATTCCGCTAAAATAGGAGGTGGTGCAACTTTGTAGTGAGTGAGTAATGATTTCATAATGAAGATAGGGATGACTTCATGATGAAAATGAGCTGATGTTAACCCCTGAGTAGATATGGATGATAAAGACAGTGAAATCAATTAGAAAAAAGTGGCAATGGATGAATCCAAATGAGATGGCTTTTATAATAAATTTTGGGAAATAAACAAGAAATTTCATTTGAAGTTTTTTTAAAAATAAAAACTTGTATCAATAATAATAATAATAATAATAATAATAATAATAATAATAATAATAATAATAATAATAATATATAAGTCTATATATATAATTTTTTTTAAAACATTTGGAAAGCCATAGCTCCCCTTATCACACTAAAGATATGTCACTCACTGCATTCAAAGAGATTATAGACCATTTGAGTTTGGGTCCACGGTAGACCTTTATCATAAATAATATATATTTAATATTAAAAAATTATTAATATATATTATAAAATTAAAATTACTTTTTAGAGTAAAAAAGTTAGTGGTCTATGTTCAACCTAAACTCAAAGAATCCACCCGATAATTATCCCTCTAAAGTAGCATGGAGAAGTAACGTTACTCAAACACAAACAACATTTTCTATTTCTAGGCTCAGATATTCAAAGACTCTTAGAAAAGAGAAAATTCAAACTAAATCCAAGAGAAAATTCAAATTAAAATAAAATATTAGTATTTCAAAACATCCTAAAAATATATTTTTAATAAAAATATAGGTAAAAGTCTAATTTCAGAAAGTTAAACACACATCAGTTATTATAAACATATACTATTGAATACATGTGATCATTGTATTAGGCCAACAACACATCAAGGCGTTAATTTTCCAAGGCACCATAAATCCACCTATACCATTTATCTCTCCTCATTTATTTGTAGTAATTCATTGTTTTTTAGTGCAAGACTACAATATCCTCTACAAGAGATAATCATGTCCAAGTCAGGAACATCTACATTATGATAAGGCTAGCTTTTCGATCTAACGGGGTTTTTTTCTATCTACAAGACTCGAACGTGTGATATTACTTAAGAGGAATCAAACATGTACCACTTAAACTAACCCATTAAAATGATATAAATTGATAAATTCATTATTTGAAGTTGTTGTGTAGTTAGGATTAGGGGTATAATATTGATAAATTGATAAATAATAATAATAAGTGTTTTCTTGAACTTCTAAAATAGACAAACAAAAAAGAATATTTTTTTTTCTCCCAAAGTGTATTAATATGTAAACTGTAGAAATAATATTTATATAACATGATAATGAAATAAAAATAAATCTCACATGATGAAAATGTAACACTAATACTTATCAATAGTTAATTTATGGGGTAAAAAAAATCACATGAGAATGAAAACTTTGCAAGAAAACCTATTAATAATTAAATTATAGGATAAAAAATCATACATGAAGAAAAATTTACATAAAAAATATTAATATTTAAACTACTAGATGAATAATATTAAACCAAAATATAAACATAAAATTTGTGTTGATCATGTCTACATGGAAATTTATTAATATTTAAATTATAAAATAAGAATATATCACTCTAGAATGGACATTTCACATAGAAACTCATTAATACCCAAATTAATAGGACAAAAATTACACTTTACATGAATTTTTTTAATATAAATGTGTGTTGATTATGAATATTTTACTTATGTTTCATAGTTTTTAGTTGTAAAATATTGAAAAATATTAATAAAAAAGATTTATTTTTTAAAATTGAATTATAATTTTATTGATAGACCTTTTTAAATCCACTTATAATATTATTTTTTATACATTGTAAGGCAATAAATCTTTACATAATAGTTTATTGTTATCTAAATGTTGATTTAGTATACAGGTTATAAGAGATCAATATAATTCACTCGAGAATGAAAAATTTACATAAAATGTATTTAAATTTAAATTTAAATTATAGGGTAAATGCTTATAACACATAAGAATATAGAAAGTTTGCATGAAAGAACAATTCATAAAAGTAAATATATCATACTTTTTTTTGTGTTAACCATAGGTATCCCCTATTATCGGGGGCAATCCTATTCGGGGCTTAGTCACAGTTAAGGCTCCTTACCCTTAGTGGGGATCGAACCCGAGAGCTCTTCCCACAATCTCAGTCTACGTTGCCAACTAAGTCACAACTCTTTGGTTATATATCATGATACTTTAAGAACAAAAATATACCACATGGGGATGATCATTTTACAAAAATTAATGATACTCGACATATAATATACTTAGATAAATATATGTGTTCTAGAAGCAAGACTCAAATCAAGAATCAGTATTGGACAAAAGATTTTTATCCCAAAAATATCACTAATTTCATCTTATTAAACGATACCTTTTAAATTTCAACATAAATTAATTGTTTCATATAAATTGTTGTTTCATTTGAAAAATAAAAATTAGGGGGCAATTACTCAAATATGTGAATATGTATCTTCAACAAGTTTTTTCTCATAGTTAATTATATATGTCACATCTCAAGTGTTACTCCACAATGTAATTAAAAAAAATTCTTATATGTGTTGTGAATGAAATGCTTTGAGTGCTACTTTAAATGTGGTTTTTAAATAAATCTTCTAGAATTTAACATAAGTTGATAATTTTTCATATTAGTATTGCTTTATAGTTAAATGATCTCATGCTTTGTCTATTTTTTTTCTTCAGGGATTTGTAAAACCTAATTTGTGTTCATATTTAATTTTATTATGATTGTGTGGATATATATTTTGTAAATTTTGTATTCTACAATCAACGTAAATTTCTTAGAACATAATTATTTTTATTAAATTTCATATTCAGATAAATATACAATTATTTTATTTTTATAATATGAATTGTATGGGAACGGATTCAGTGACTTTCGGGTGTCAAAATCACGGTAACTTTATTGATTTTATAGCCATTGAATCAATTAAATGCTCTAGATTTTGCCATCTATTCTTAAAAAGCTTTTTTTTTTTAAGAAAATCATTTTTGCCACAGTAACTTTAGCGATTTTATAGCTTAATCAAATGCTCTAGATTTTGTCTCCTATATTAAAAAGCATTTTTTTAAAAAAAAAAATATTTTTACGTGAAGAATGGCGTGCACACTGCAGTTATATATGTATAGTTTTTTTCATTGAAATATGGTATTATTAAACGAAGGTAGAATTTCACAGCTAATGACTTATTAGTATCTGTCTTTACTATTGGATTAATAAGTTTTTTTATATGAATTTTGAAAGACTTTTCCATGTTAAATAGTACTCCCTCCGGTCCTTTTTATAAGGCACTATTAATTGAATTACACATACCAATGAAAGTGGTTAAAGTTGGTTAATTTTATTGGAGTTTTAAAAAATACTTTAACTTTCTAGTTTTACCCTTATTTAATATCATTAACTAACTCCACTACTGTTTGATAGTTGTAAAGACATTAAAGTTACTAAGGGCAAATAAGAAAAATAATAATAAATACGTTCTTAAAATTGCAAAGTGTCTTGTAAAAATGACCACAAAAATTTATAAGAAATGTCTTATAAAAAGGTGGAACACTTTTGTTGCTTGAAAAAAAAGTTGGAACAAGACAATGTATTTCAACCTGGGTAGTAAATACAATACATAAAAATGATTTTTTAATAAAATTACCGTCCCAGAGTCACTGAATCCGTCCCTGAATTGTATCGAGTAAAAAGAATTCACAAATAATTACTGCGATGGTACTGTTAGATTGAGATGTACTTAGCTGTATCAGTCTAATGACTCTAATAGGACTTGGTGGAGTTGATCTTTTCCTGTTTCTTACCGTTAATTAAAAGCAAATAAAATAATAGAGCCCACTTTGTATTTATGGTGAAGGAAAATACTCTGTCTCTGACTCTGTCAGCAATTCTCACGACTCTCCAAAAGACAGAAGGCACCGTACCGTATTAGGTTTCTCTGCAGTGTTCTTTTATTTTTATACTAGAACATTGAAGAAAAAAATATATATTAAAAAGTTGTCAAGCACTGGATGGACAATCTGCACTATATCAGGCTTCTTTGTAGTTTTTGCATAGGATCCGTTTCTTTAAAATAACTTATTTTTATACTAAAATATTGAAGAAAAAATTTATTAAAATGGTGCCAAGCATAGGATAGAGAAACTGCACATGGTGCAATTGTTCAAAAAGACCTTCTGTATCTAAAGGGCAAAGGCACCCTCACAAGGTAATCTTTGGTTGCAAAGTCAACATCATCAACCCAGATCCAAATTGCACACAAAGTTAACTACCCAACAGCAACACCATCTTATTCATTTCCTCCCATTTGGACCGGGAGATACTGGATTCAGATTCAGCCAAGTGCATCTATAACGACAAAGAGAATCCCATGTCGGGTAGTAGTATTTTTGCTAATTTCATAGTTAGGGTTTTACCAGGTCAGTGAGTTTTCTACTTCACCCACACTTAGCTCTGCTTTCCAGTTCAAAATTCCCTGCTTTCCAGTTCAAAGTTGTACTTTGAAAAAAAAAAAAACTTGTGTCATGCTTTCTACCGTTAAAACACTGCATTAAAATTATGTTGAATTCTGAAATTAAGTTAATTCAGTAGCAAGGTAATGTTTTGAGATGCTTCTTCTAATCAATAAGAGTAGGGTTACTTGTATATAATCTGCTTTAAGGGATGGTTATTACAATTTACTGTCACCATCTTCAGGTTTTTTCATAGCTCCTTTTCCCTAAACTGATTCTGTTTGTCACAATAGAATACATACATGTTCTCTATTATATAAATTAGTTTTCTGTGAGATGTGACTTCTGTTTGATAGGGTTATAATCAGGTTCCCATAGGTTGCATTTTGTTAATTGCAATTAGCAGCATTGTTTTGAAGATAAAAAGGGAAGGGAAAATGAGGATGAGGAACCTATACAGGAAACCAACTACTTCACATTGCAATGCAGGGAGCAGATGTTGTTCTATGTCAGCTGTGATATGGAGCTTGTTAGGATGCCTACTTTTGCTTCATCTATATTCCAATATTCCCTATAAACATGGGGAAGGTGGAGAGAGCCAATTGCGTGTGAGTCATCATCATCTGCAATTCCATGAACTTCAACAAGTGGAAGCGGAGAACTTCCAAATTCCCTCATCAAAGAGGAAGAGGTCCTCTCAGGCAGCGAAACGCAAGCATAAGCGGATAAGCCCACTGATTGATGAATTCTTGGATGAAGATTCCCAACTGAGACATGTTTTCTTTCCTGGTAATAGAAGTGCTATAGATCCAATGAAGGCTACAGGAAATGATAGCTATTACTACTTCCCTGGGAGAATTTGGTTGGATACTGATGGAAATCCTATTCAAGCCCATGGAGGGGGCATTCTATATGATGAAAGATCAAACATGTACTATTGGTATGGTGAATATAAAGATGGGCCCACCTACCATGCTCATAAGAGAGGAGCTGCTCGGGTAAGCCATTTTAATTCAAAGATTTATTGTTTTAACCATAAGTTAATAATTGAAAGATCTATTTCATTAAATTTATTTAATAGCTGTCAAAGACTAGCTTCTTTTTATGTTACTGCCAGTTTCATGTGGTTGCATCTTTTGTATTTTTTTTAAATAAAAGGCAATAAGAAGATGATTTCCTTGTTAGAAAAAACATACTAGATTAGAGATGCACAATTTTGTTTCTTACGTGCATTGATCCTTCTTTGCCCCTGGCTGTCTATCCAGACATATGTTTAAGTTACTTATGTATTATTGTCTAACAAGAGGCCTTATGCTCCAAATCCATTCTAGGTAACTCCTATCTCTTGAGCTCTAGAGATGTTAACATTGGCATAAGATTTCCAAGTTCTTTTACTCTATGGAAAGAGGATTTATATGCAAATGTTAATAATAGTCTTTTCAATTTGAATAAAATGCACATACTAACAGAATAACATACTGATAGCTTTAATCAAATGGAAAAAAGAAAATCATACTCAGGTTAGGCCTTGATATTTTTGTAAGAACGCAGATAGACAAAGAAATACTGTAACGGAATGCACCACTGTCTATTTCTTACTCTCAGAGGATAGAATCAACCCAGTCAGTATCAGACAAATCCTCTCCCTCACATTGAACACAATCACCACACAATATGCCTTGCTTAGGAGCCCCATTTAGGTATTTCAAACTATGCAAAACATCTCAATGGGTGTTCTTGGAGGATGTTAGTTGACTCAGTCACCAGTTACCACACTAACAGAGAAAGCTATGTCAAGGCATGTAAAGACTGCAAGTTAATCATGTTTCTGAACCATTTGTCTATATGTTTTTGGATCTGTAAGAATATCACCATCATCTTTTGAGAGTTTCAGAATAGGAATCATTAGGGTCTAACATGGCTTAGCATCAAATAAACCAGTCTTTCCAATCAAATCAATGATATACTTTTTATGAGAGAGGATACATTTCTTGCCTGTTTGTTGGGTTCCTCCAAAATTGGTAGTTCCCACGCATAGTAAATTAGTTTTATCTTGGAACTAATCTTTAACACATTCATCTTAGAAAGATAGAGGTTGCATTTTTTTTAGAGGTTTTGGAAAGGTGAGAAATAATTAATATCTACCTACTCATTCTTGGAAGATGCCATATCCCACCACTATAAAATGGGGGATTCGTGAGGAGTTGATGCAAGCAAACTTATCTAGTTAGTCTCCAAGGGTGATAGAAGTGAGAGTAAGCAACAAATCCATGTGATTTTTCCATCATATTCATCACTTCATGGAATTATATAAAAGAATATAGAATTCGTAGAATATGAGATGAACCTGAATCCTTTGGGAAAGATTAGATGTGGCATGAATTAAGAATGCTGAGGTTGACATTCTAAAAAACTTGTCCAGGTGAGATGACTAAAGTTGAATGAGAGCAGTTTATGATCAGTTTTTAACCTATCTTTTCTTTATCTCCAAATACGTGAGCTTGAATAGTGAATGAAGATACCTCAGCTGAACTTTTCAATAGGCATTAACTTATTGATAGAGTCCTACATTGCCTAGAGATAAGGCCAAATTAAAATATACAAGTCTTGGTCAATCATCACCCTACAAGCTAGTTTTTGGAGTTGAGTTAGGTCCGGTCCAAAATCTAATATGGTATCAGAGCCTATCCTAGATGATCTGTTATTATTGGGCCGCCACCTCCACTCTCCAGATGTCCAGTCCTGGGCGTGAGTTAGAATCCGATATTGCCTAGAGATAAGACCAAATTAAAATATATAAGTCTTGGTCAGTCATCACCCTACAAGCTAGCTTTTGGGGTTGAGTTAGGCCCGGTTCAAAATCTAATACTTATGATTGACAAACCAGTTTAACTTCAACTGTGCTTGACATAAATGAGCTGAGGCATGATGATTTTATACTTTTTGAAGATGAGATCTTCTTCCATGAATTAAACTGCATTGCTTTTCTGAAATGCATTTTTTTCATCCATTGAAGGCTTAAAATTCTATTCATTATAGTTAAAAGCATATATCTCTCATTAAAGGCTCATAAGTCCACTGATTACAAGTCCTTTTTTTTATTACTAAACAAGTTTTTACTCCCCGGACATCTACGTTTTTATTAAATGCTGATAATTCCTCAGAAAAATATTTCTCCTAAATTCTCCAATGACCCAATCTCTATAAGTTCTTACACAAGCCAGAAGAATTTACATTGCACTATATTTGAAAATAAGAAAAGGAAAAGATCTCCCCTCACCCAGTTTCTAACGCTTTAAGTGGTAGCAAGAAGCAGGGCAAATTCCTCTATAAAATCTCAAAATTTGCGCTGTTAAGTGACAGGCTTATGGTATAGCATAACATATATAGGGTGGCCTGGGAAAAGCTTTTGTTTCTGCATTTAAATTGCTTGGCCAGTATTTTCTTTTCTTTTTGTTCTTGAGCTTGAGTGCAGAATGTTTTTGGCCTCTTGCCAAATAGGTTTCAATATGAATGATCTTCTAAAACCAATAGTGTTCTTTTTTTTAAAAAAAAATATGTGCTTTTGCCTCTTTTCCCTATACTTTATGGACATGAATTGAACTTGCTTCTCCAACAATATCATATTCTCTCGAGTACTGTAAGGTTTATTTATAGACAACTGTTTTCAAGACTTTTTTTTTGTTGTATAGTGATGTTATTACCATGTTATGACCCTATGCCCTATGGCTATAATCTCATCTTCCATAGCTTCCAAGGGTTTTTTTTCCCCCAAAATAACCATGCATATTTACTCAGCTGCATACCCTTATGACAAAACTAGTCTTTTTCTCTCTTTCAATTAGGTGGACATCATAGGAGTTGGTTGCTATTCTTCTAAGGATTTGTGGACCTGGAAATATGAGGGTTTTGTTTTGGCAGCAGAGGCAACAAATGAAACCCACGATCTGCACAAATCCAATGTGCTTGAGAGACCAAAAGTGATTTACAATGAGAAGACCAGAAAGTATGTGATGTGGATGCATATTGACGATGCCAATTACACAAAAGCAGCTGTTGGTGTAGCATTTAGTGATACACCTGATGGTCCATTTAAATATCTTGGTAGCCAAAGGCCCCATGGATATGAAAGCAGGGATATGACAATTTTCAAAGATGATGATGGTGTGGCATATCTAATATACTCTTCTGAAGGAAACAATGTCCTGCACATTGGACCCCTGACTGAAGATTATCTCAATGTAACATCTGTCATGAGAAGGATTTTTGTGGGACAGCGCAGAGAAGCACCAGCTTTGTTCAAGCACCAAGGCACATATTATATGATCACATCAGGCTGCACAGGATGGGCCCCAAATGAGGCACTGGCTCATGCAGCTGAGTCAATCTTGGGGCCTTGGGAAACATTAGGAAATCCATGCATTGGAGGAAACAAAATGTTTAGAGTTGCTACCTTCCTTGCTCAGAGCACTTTTGTGCTTCCCTTACCTAAGTTCCCTGGTTCATTTATTTTCATGGCAGATAGATGGAATCCAGCTGACTTAAGAGACTCAAGATATGTTTGGTTGCCTTTGATAGTGGCTGGACCTGCTGATCAAGCACTGGAGTACAATTTTGGATTCCCATTATGGTCAAGAGTTTCTATCTATTGGCATAGAAAATGGAAACTGCCTCAGGGGTGGAGCACATTCAAATGATGTAGTTTCTTGTGTACATTTGTGATACATGTATCCGTGTGAGACACTTAACAGATACGGAAGATGTTCATAGGTGTATTTTACAATTTTTTTAAATTTTTTGAACTTTTATACCAATGCAAATGGAAATATCACAATCATTAGATAAATGATAATATGTTATTATGTTTCCAATAGTTCATGTTAACTTTTAAAATATCAATTTTTTTTCTTTTGATTTAATATTTTTTATTCTATATTAATTTTATGTTATACAACAGTGGTGTTGTGTCCTATCATCTTTTAAATTTATCATCCCCTAGTATTTGTGTCGTGTTGTATTCATGTTCCCATTTGGGTCCATATTTTCTAGGTGGTCATATGTGAAAACTCACTGTACATATTTGCATGCCACCCACTTGGAAGTAGGGATGGCAATGGGTAGGGTACTCTAGTACCCATCCCCATACCCGCGTTTTAAAAAATACCCGTATTCATACCCATACCCGCGTGGGTAGTGATTCTAGTACCCGTACCCTTACCCGTTGGGTACTCAAGTACCCGTACCCATTACCCCCCACTTTTGTTAACTATAAGAAAATAAATTGATTAGAAAATAAAAATTAATTAAAAAGTAAATGAAAAATAATTCATATATCATCCAAGTTTAACTTATAAAACAACTATCATATGTGGAAGTGGATGAGAGATTGAAACAATGGGAGGGAAATGGAAATTAGTTCATGTTTTGCTATTTTTAGTGTGTAGGACAAAATTATAACATTTAAATTAATTAAATTAGTAATATATATTAATATTTTTTGGTGACTATAATATATATTAACACTAATTATTTTTTTAAAAAATATTAATTAATAATATAAACATATATATATATATATTAAATTAATTATATGTATATAAATTACATTAATTATATATTATATAAGTGCGGGTATGGGTAGGGTAGGGTACCATAGTACCCGTACCCGCACCCGCACCCATTAAAAAGTGCGGGTAATTATCCATATCCGCACCATACCCCTTTGGTGGGTAATTACCCTACCCATTGTGGGTAATTTTTATGGGTACCCACTGGGTCTGGGTCCAATTGTCATCCCTACTTGGAAGAGCGTTCATTTTAAGGATTCGGACCCAAAAAAAAAATAAAATCAGTCTAAAAAACATACAATGCAATTGGCACCTTTCAATTTAGGGGAATTTTATGTTAATTAGAGGGAGCCTATGTTTTGACCCAAACAAAAAAAAGAGGGGGGGAGCCTATGTATATCTAGAAAGATGGCTTGATGGCTTTTTGACCAAAAAGGGCAAAAAAAAAAAAAATACCAAAATAATGTGATGAAAAAACAATTTACCTCGATGTGGTAGTTTTGTACACATTGGAAAGGGGTTGGTGCAAAAGCGCAAAACCAAATAGCGCCATTTGTCACGAATCATACTGTCCCATCGCGGGGAGCAGGCACACGGAAAGCGCTGAGCAGGAAAGTGCCACATGCAAAGCACAACTCTACATAACTGTAAGGTCCAAGACCCTCTTGAGCAAAGGTTTTAATGACAACAAACTTTCACAACAATATTCTAAGTATTCTGAATACTTTGGTACTAATGTTTGCACTTGAGAATGCTTGAAAGAATACAGGAAAAGTTACAGAAGGAAGGTGGAAAGATCAAAGACATCATTTAACATCAGAATATGTGTCTAGAAGCATGTCACATAGAGCTCTCATGTCAAAAGTGATGAAACCAGTTCAAGAAGTAGCTTCTTAGCTTCAAGAAGGTCAAGACAGTTCATTTAAGATCCCATGAGTATTAAACTGAGTTGTATCAAGCTTCAGAAGCAAAGTTGAAGCTTTGGAAGGATCATTCAAGACCACTAGAAGCATGAGAAGGAGCTTTTCATGAAACCAGGCACCTTCTGAATGCGAAAGATCACTTAAGCAATTCAAGCATATTCATTCCAAGTGTTGCTGATACAAACAAAGCAATTGGAGAATATCAATATCACTAGAAACACAGTTTTGTCCTTAGAAGCAAAACTTATAGTTTCTACAGAAGCATCAAATTCTTATTTCAAGTTGTAAACATGTTCAAAGTATCTCTAGAAGCATTGAACAAGTTCCCACACTCCTCAAGCTATTATCCTTGAATATTTCAAGTTGAAGAACACTTCCAGAAGAAGCAATTTGCTCCAGAAGAACAAACAGAATTTCTGCACACTTGCAGAAGAAACAGCTACAGCAAGACTGCAGAAGAAACAGATGCAGAAAGGGTGAAGAAGAACTCCACTGTCAGGATGTCTGCAGAAGAAGTTGTTTCCTGAAAATCCATATTTCTCAGTTTTCTCTGTCTGCAAGTGTTCAAAATATTTTTAATTAATTCCTTCATTTTAATATGTCTAAAATGACCTTCTCCCTAAGTTTGAAGGTTAAGTTTCAGAAGGAATTAATCTCTGCAGAAGAAATGCTCTCCAGAGGAAACAATCAGTCAAAGGACAGTTGTCTTTGACTATGACAGCCTGCACCTGCAGAAATACAGTCTGCTCTTGAAAGGGACAACTCCTTTCTCACAGCTGGAGCTGCATCATCCACTCCAAGGGTTGATTTACAGAAGGACTCAAAATCTGCAGAAGAAGCACCTCCAGAAAATTTGACTGGTCAAAGAATGAGAAAGAAAGAGTTGTCTTATGACAATGACAACCAGTTGAGAACTTGTCTTCCTATCCAAGCATTTCCAACGGCTATTTTTGACCACCATAACTCTATAAATGCAGCCCCATTCAGCTAAGCAAAATCAAGGAGAACAAAAGGGAAGAAATCCAGAGAGCCAAAATGTAGAAATCCCCCTTTAGAGTAAGGTTCTCCTTTAACCACTCCAATATGCAGAGCTGCTGCACATAATACTTAGAGAGTGTGTTTAGGTTCAATTTTGTAAAGATTAATCCACTCCATGAGTGTTTTGTGAGCCATATGTAAAAAACCCATCTCTTGTTGAAGAGTGTTTGTAATCTCCCAAGCTAACTAGAGAGAGTTAGTGTTGGTTTGAGAGGGTGTAGAGCTTGCAGAGGCTGAGCAAATAATGCTGGTTTTAGAGCCTGAAGAGGCAGCAAAAAAAAAACTTGAAAAGGGCCTGAAGAGGCTGCACAAGAATACTAGTGGTAAGGTGTACCCAAGGTGATTGTAAAGTTAAAGAAAAGTAAGAAAATCCTACAGGTGTAGGTACTGGATGTAGCCCAAGGATTGTGAGGGTGAACTAGTATAAAAATCATGTGTGCAATATCTCTTACCCTTACTCTCTTTAATTTTCTGCACATACATCTATTGCTTGGTTAGTTATTGTTCATACTTTAAACATTTAGCAAGCTATAAACCATATTTTGATAAACTTGTTTTTAAACTGATATTTTCACATAAATCACATCAATATTAGTTAAAATACTGATCTGGAAAGTTTCATTAGATTATGAAACTATTTGGTACTCCAAAAGCACATTTCTTGAAAGATGTTCATTGTTCAACATTGGAACTTGGGGTTCAAACTACTAGATTTTGATAAACATATTTTTGAACTGATATTTTCACATAAATCACATCCATATCAATTAAAATACTTATCTGGAAAGTTTCATCAAATTATGAAACTGTTTGGTGCTTCAGAAGCACATTTCTTGAAATCTGTCCATTGTTCAACATTGAACTTGGGGTTCAAACTACCAGATCTTTACGAACTTGATTTTAATCAGATTTAACTTTATATTCTGGTTGTTCACTATTCAAATATCTGATCTGGAAAGTTTCATCAAGTTTCAAGTTCATTTGACTCTTCAGAAGATTGGTTTAAAGTGACAGATTCAATGTTTTGCTTCTGCATAACTGCAGAAACTTTATACTATTCTTCTGAACAGTTTTCTCACACAATATTATTAGTTATTGGTTAAATAACTATTCTGGAAAGTTTTATTAAAATACAAAATCATTTGACCCTTTAGAAGATTGGTTTAAAGTGACAGATTCACTGTTTTACTTCTTCATAACTGCAGAAACTTTATATTATTCTTCTAAACCTTATATGAAGTTGTTTCTACGTTAAATACACTATATGGAAGAATAAAATGTGATGATATTAGTCCTCATGATATTGCTTGCCTTTGAGGAGATAGATTCAATCAACATAGTCGGTATTATACACTAACCACTATCTTCTAGAAGTAGCTTCTGATAGCCAAGGTATTCCTTGAGCAAAGATCAGTAAGTTTTTCAAAGTACTTGTAGGTTGGACCAAAAGTTTTCAAGGCTCACAATTCAACCCCCCCTTCTTGTGACTCTCTGATTTACTTCAATACACTTTATGGGTTGCGCAGGAGTCGCTAGGCCATAATGCGCCTTGTGTCTCGTAGTTAGAGAGATGCATTATCTTCATGAAAAGTGCAGGGTGGGTTGCATTATCCACCTTGGCATGCAACCTAACAACATTTTCATCACTCATGAGTTTGAACCACTGCTATGTTTGTGTTTAGCTTGCTTTGTGTTATGCAATTGTAGTTTACAAATGAAAGACGATATTTTATCTATCTACTTTTTCTTAAGGTTTTCATCTATGTACTTTGTCAATTGGTCACACAAAAATTTGAGAAAAGAGTAAATTGGGGTGTCTCTCATCTCCTATTCTTACAAAAAGGACTTACTAATAACCATCTCGGAGGCAACCAAACTTATCTTGTCCAACAAAATTCTAGTAGTAGAAGCAAATCTTGCCACAATTTGTGAAAAAAATCCAATGGGTGGACCTCCACACCAATGGTCGCTGTTCCCAACCAAATAAAAAACAACGAAAGAATTAGTTAAACGTTGTTCCCCAGTAAGATGCCTTTTCACAAATGTTGTCTTTCCTACAAATGTTCAGAACAACAAGGTTCATATCCTAATATATGAGCCCAAAATGTTGAGCCTGTACCACACACGTCAAGCTCGAATACAGATCATTGCAAAAAGAAATAATCTTGTTATGACATAATAATGCTTTCTTTTTGTTTGTTTGAAAGGTTGAGGGAATAGTTGCTTTAATTCTAATTACTTGTAGGTCATTATAAATTGAAAGATTGATTATAAGGTGGGCCCTTTGAGTTTGGGTCCACGGTAGACCTTACCATAAATAGCATAAATTTAATGTTAAAATTTTTATTAATAGATATTATAAAATTAAAATTACTTTTTATAGCAAAAAAGTTAGTGGTCTATGGTGGACCCGGATTCAAAGGGTCCACCCTATAATTACTCTTGAAAGAAAGCAAAAAAAGAAGAGGTAGAAAAACTGACCCGTGCCACCGTCACTGAGGAACTGCTTGATATAAGGTTAGGAGGTCACTACTCAGAGCATGAGGTATCTTGCATGCTACATGCTGCATCATTATGCTTAAGACGAGATCCTTATTGTAGACCACACGTGTCATAGTTAAGGAAAACTTTTGAACAAATCTTTTTTTGGGGTCATGTTTTCAGTTATTTATTTCATAGAACTTGATTAATAGGAGGGAGCACACACGTTTTGACCAACAGGTGTAGCGAGACACAAGGCACGTTATGGCCTAGCGACTCCTACACAACCCATAAAGCGTTATGTGGAGTTACGCTTTGCATGTGGCACTTTCCTGCTCAACGCTTTCCGTGTGCCTGCTCCCCGCGATGGGACAGTATGATTCGTGACAAATGGCGCTACTTGATTTTGCGCTTTTGCACCAACCCCTTTCCAATGTGTACAAAACTACCACATCGGGGTAAATTGTTTTTTCATCATATTATTTTGTTTTGTTTGCCCTTTTTAGTCAAAAATCCTGAGAAAGATTATCCACTGCATGAATTTGCTAATAATCAAGCTTTTTTTTTTGTATTTGTAATAATCAATCATTGTTGATCAGTTTTGTCATGACTTCATGGAAAAAAAATTTGTTATTGGTGGTCAGGGTGGGGTGGGGGTGGTGGACCGGTGGTGAAGGGGAAAGGATGGGGGTAGTTAGGGAAAAATTAAATAAAAAATAGAAGGGGATGAGAATAACAAAGACTGGGAAATACATGTAAAAATAGTCCACACTGTTACATAAAAGTATACATGTAACACTTGATAACGGTAAACATAGAGTATGGACAATTATTTTTTCAACTACAAATATAAATGTAGCATTCAACTTTCATCTACCTTTTCAGCTTTCAGTTAGTTTTTAGCTAGTTTTACTATAAAGTGTTTGGTAAAACTAAGTGAAAAGCTAGCTGAAAATGGTAAAATAATATATAAGGACATCATTGAATATTAAATTCGTCGACTACAATACCTTATTGTCTAGTGAGTTCGTCTTTTTCTGGAGCAACCCCGAACATTGAACGAACTCCACACCACGCTTTTCCCCCGATCGTCTAGCTTATTTGACTATTGGTTTAAGAAATTGTGTTTCAGATTTAACTTTTCAGAACAGATACATGACTTAAGTTTCATAATTTAAATTCTGGAACATCCTAAAACTGAAAAATACAATTGCATGTGATTAGCTAGAAACAAAAGAAAAAGAATGTGCTCCACTAAATCTGCTTGAAGATGACGATGAACTTCCTTTTGACGAATATGTGCTCTCCTTTGTAAGTAGGTTCTAAAATCAGGATGAGGACCATTAAATACTTTAGTTGTTGGGACGTCAATGCCTGGATGATCGTATGAAAAATCAATGTTGCCACCATATGTGTCTGGTTCATCTTCAACAATCATGTTATGCAATATTATGCATGCATATATTATATTCTTCAATGTATCCATGCTCCAATGCAATATTATGCACGCATATATTATATTCTTCAATGTATCCATGCTCCACTCTGACCCAACATTGCATATGGATTACCCATAAATGGCATATTTGGTGGATAGAAACCATGGAATGAATACTGTGGAAAATTCCCAACATTTGAGTTGTGTGGAGAATTTGAAGACGAATTTTCAACATTTTGAACATTTGAAGGTTGAAAATTTTGCATCCAATTGAAATACATATTGGGATTGTATTGATTAGGATCCATGGAAATAAGACAAGCAAATACAAAGATGAAAATTTGAGTAAAAAGATGGTTTAATTGAAAGACAATGAAATACAAAGATGAAAATTTGAGTGAAAGGATTGTTTGATTGTAAAAAAAATTACACATACATTCCCTTTTTATAGAAAAAAATTACCGTTATTTTCTTCCCGTTAAATTAAATAGCCGTTGCATTAATTTCAATTTTTTTATCTAGCCAATTTTTACCATTTTTTTATTGTTAGAGGTTGCATCTTTTTTATTCACTTTATGTATAAAAACAATAAAATATTTGTTTGGCCCCACTTCTTTTCATTACATACGGTATGTGCAGTGGCTAACTGTTTCTCGCAGCACATACTACTCCAACATAGCAACATCGCACCAAATTTCTCTTCTTTGACAGAAAGTGCTATAGCAACTCCGTTAGAGTTGCTCTAGCATTTCTGTTGGTTTCTTTATTTTTTTTTTCCGATGTTTCTCTTTATATTTTTCGGTCAAAATCGCTGTTTTCTCATTCTTTTTTTTTTTTTTCGAATCGACGTTTTCTCTTAGTTTCATTCATCGCTTCATTCAAAAGGATTTTGGGCCAAATTTTGTTAAACTGAGATGTGCTGTGCGGATTGTAGGAAGGCCTGAAGTGGGCCTAGTTTCGGTAGCTGTTACGTTGTAATCCAATTAATGGCCCTAGATCTGGTGTGGGCTCTTCAATTGCATAAAGCCATAACACATGTCAATTATGATCCAAAATGAGGAGATGTTACATCAAGAAAGGAAAAACAAGCATTTGACCAAAAAAAAAAAAGGAAAACAAACACAGTATTGCTTAGCTTTTCTATTATTGAATTAATAACATACAATTAAGCCATTAAAATTGGGTTATTGAAGAGGGAAGAGGGATTTAGATGCTTTTTTTTTTCATGTGACAAGGGACTTAGATAGTTTGTATAAAGTCATAGATTTAAATATATCACTTGCCATCATTTTACATTAAAAAAATAATATAAAATTATTCTATTATTGTCGGAAGGAGGAACTAGGGGTTTTGTTTCAAAATGGAAAAACCAGACAGGGAGACAAAACCCTGAAGTACTCTGAGTTGGAAATTAAACACTTGAGTTAGCTTTTGTAATTGAATCTGGTCCCATTAAAACATAAAAGGCATAAGCTGGTCGTTGTCAATTTTATAGAAAAGGAGACTAAAGCTTAAACATGAAGAAGGTATGGGCCAGCACCAAACTCTCTTTAAAAATACACTAACCATAATTGTTTTTAACTAAAGAGGGGAAAAGGGAGAGAGAGTTGATATGTTATGTTCGAGGGGGCAAGTACCATCACAAGTTTTAGATATGCAACCCCTTAAAAGATGAACCCACAATTAATAATAATTTTTTTCATTTGTTTATGTACTTACAATTGTTTAGCTTTCATGGGCAAAAGGTACCTCTCCGATGAAACCTTGCCTTCGCCAAGAAAAGTTCAGGTTTTTGTGGGGGCATACAGAGGGTAAAACTAAAATCGTTGTCATATATAAAGATGATAGGCTTTAGAATAGAGAGAAATGAAAAAGAAAAAGAAAAGGAAAGAAAAAGAAGAACAACCTCTTTTTTCTTGGTTTGGCCATTAAAAAGAAGTCCATCTCTCTCAAACATAGCGTGCTTGCCACTATAACTCTTAAAGCCACTAATGACTATACGCCTTTTTATGGATTCCCCAAAAGCATAAACCTAACCCAGTGGCCGTCCTAAGATTCGGTAGCCCAAAAATCTCAAAAACATTCATTATTTATTAGTAAACTCGTAATATATATATGCTTAAAGATTATATCTATATATTTATATAATTCGTTATTTACCCTTTTTCATGTTGGACGCATCTGTGAAAAGAAATTAAGATCATTACTGGTGGACTAAGACTAACTACTCAAACATTAAAACAAGATCTTGACTATTGTCAAATTACAAGATGATAAGAACATTGCCCAGCTTAATTAATTATGTTTTGCGGTTGGTTAATTAAGGGGCACAAACAATAATGCATCTCATCTCTGGTCAAATTAGAACCAGAACCATCTGTAAGGAAAGTACGTGCTAGTTTAACTATAGGAGACAATATGCTTCAATAAACTATAAATTTATATTATATGAGTCTAAAATATTCTTGCATTTTACTGATCTAAGATTTTAAAATAATAGTCATTTAATTTTTTTAATAATTTAAAGTTATTAGATATTATTAGTATTAGAAAAAAATTATATTTATTTATTTAATTATCATCTCATTTCATTGCTACTCTCTCTTTATAAATATCAAAAACTAAAAAAAATATAATTAATTCTATATCTTCATAAAATTTCGAGATAAATTAAATTAAATTTTCTTATTTAAAATAACTAATATATATTCTAAAACTAAGAACATGGACATATGTTAGATACGAATATTATATATATATATATATGCTTCATATTATCAGCCTAGCTAAAAGTGTGGTATGCACTAATAATATTCATGACACTGAACAATTGAAATGAAAAATTACTTTATATATATAGTTCGTACAAATAACCAAAGCCACAGCCCTATTCTTTCATTCATAAGCAAAAAAAAAATCAATCATAAAATGTTTAACAAAAAATAATTTACTTCATTCCTTTTCAGTACAAGCAAACTCCCTTTAATCCTCTTGTCTTTCCATACTTATATTTAATTCAAAGAAAAAAAAAAAGAAAACAAAAGGAAAGCCCATCCATGAATACTCAAAATTCCCATCCCATCCCATCCAATATCCCAAACGCACGTGCCTAAAAAACGAAGAACACGTGCGAGTCACTCACGTCAAGGCCTCCATGCACTGGCCCACACCACCGGCTGGTCCTTCCACGTCAAGAATATTCCGGCGTCACAACACTGTACCATCGACCACCCTTCCCTGTACCTCCTCAACAGCGCCCTCACGTCATCACTAACCTCCTCACTAAACGCCACCGTTTCAAATCCCGCTCCATGCATCCGCCTCGTCCACCGCGCCGCCGTCTCCCTCCTCTCCACCGACTCCGCCGCATCACAAGCCACCAAATCCACAATCGCCCTCCCCGCCGCCCTTTCCAGCATCAACCTCTCACTACTCGTCCTCACAAAGCTCTCATTCAACGCCTCAAAGTAAACCCTAAACCACCTCACACACTCTTCAAACCCTCTAACAAACTCCAAACCGAAATCAAAATCCGCTTCCTCTTCCACCACCGTCAAAACCCTAGGCTGCAATCCCCGAAGCAACGAAATCAACGCGTCACGGTTATTTCCGTTAGCCGTTACGGAATGCAACGAGTTAACGCAGTTAACCGCCAGAGCCTCGTCATCGTTAACTTCCAACTCAGATAAATTCAAGTTAGAGAGATCACCAGCGTGATGGATAACGTTGAACTTAAACGGCACTCCCATAAGCCTCGCGAATTTCTCCATCCTCGTCCCTATTTCCTTCATCACCTTTTGAACAGAAACACCACCGGTTATAACGGTGGTTAAACGAAGATGAGGCGTTTCGTCACTGCGAGTTGCGAGTGCTTCTAAAAGCGTAGGCCATTGAGTGCAATAAGTGTTGCTTATGTCAACTATGTGAAGCTTAGGGTTACCTTCTAAGGCTTCTAAGATCGCGCCATTAGAAGCCACGTGTCCGAACGTCGTCCAAGGGCTAACCTCTTGGAACTTCAACAGCATCTTCCTTGTTGATTCAAAGGAGCAAGTTTTCTCCGATGCGAAAGATAAGGTTCGGTAAGTTCGATCACCTGCATCGGTCATACGGCTGAATAAGGCTTGAAGGAAATACGAAGCGAGTTTTTGATCGGTGTCACCGTACGGTGAGCTTAGTTCGTTTAACATCCACATGAGTTGTTGAACTCGGTTGCTGTCCTTGTCAGCGATGGCACGTGCGGTTTCGATGAGGAGGTTGGGCGCCCACGTGCCGGAGAAATCGAGGTTGTTGAAGAAGTCAGGGTAGGTTGGGGAGAAGGAGTAACCGGTGGTTGGGGTGCTAGTGATTGTGGTGGTGTTAGGAGTGAGAGTGGTGGAGGATACATGGTGGTGGGGTTGGTAATTAGGGTAGTAGTGTTTAGAAGAAGAAGAGGATAAGTCTTCTTCATCCATGTAAAAGTTGAAGCATTCTTCGTCTTCTTGTTGGTGGTAGTAATGATGATAGTTTTGTTGAGAGGATCTAGAGCTGCTGGAAGTTGTTATGGTGGTGGTGGAGTTGAGGGATGGATCGGGTTGTTGAGGTTGAAAATTGACTAGCCTAAACAGGGTATCCATTTAACAAACCGCATCAATAAACAATGTGATCGAGTGATCTGTTTGTTAGTTGCTTCTTGGCACAAGGAATGGGGGTAGTAACGTGGTTTTAACAGCGGGAGTGGGGGTAGTACTGTTGGAGAATGATTAGAGGACAACGTTCAATTTAGGGTAGATTCTACTTACCTTACAAGGATAGGTTAATTTTTCTAAATTTTAAAAAAAACGAGAATATTCAATGAAATTAAATATATTTAATTATTTTGCAAGAACTACTTTTTTATGGTACCGTAGGAATTCCAGAATGATTTCAATCGATGTGCGGGGAAGGGAAGTGGGGTTGGGTTTCTTTTATAGGTTATTCTTTTGTTGGGAGGGGGCTTCTTTATGAAAAATAGTATTGGAGAGGGGGATTGACTGAGGTGAGAAGAGAAGAGTTTATTCGGTCAATAAGATGAAAAATGAAGTAGCTAGCTAGGGTCATGGTCTAACTAGGAGATGCTTAGAATAAGAATAGAATTCTCTCACTGACAAAAGATGAAAAATAAAATAAAAAAGTTAGTAAGGAAGTGATCTCAGTGGATTAGCTTTTCTTTGATGATGGAGAAATAATAAATTAAATTAAAAAGATGAAGAAGAAGAATTGGAAGAGAATTGAATTTTACGAAACGAAGAGTGGGAACAGGCGTGCCCAAGTGCCAATTGGGGTTTGAAGTTTGAGAGGAAAGAAGGAGAGAGAAAGAGGAAAAGCTGCCGGCGTGAGTCATCATCATCAAACCCACTATCATTTCATAGCACTAGCCACACAACCCACTCACGTTCTCTGCCTCCTAATCGCTTTCCAAACTCTGCCAATTTTCCAACCAACTTTTCTTTTATTCACATAATCGAAATCACTTTTAGGTTATTCTTTTTAAGTATTTATGTATTATACTCTCATTATAATACTAATTTTTTTTTATAAAAAATTTTAGGTGATGGGATGATTACTCAATTCAGGATAGGAAGGTCTTCAAATTCAAAGAACATTTAAAAGATACTTACATTTATTTCACCCTAAAGAAACGAGCACGAGTTCGAATCTACGACCTGTCAGATATGAGACACTGCTGCACTCAACCAACCTCTTAGGGTTATTATACTACGAGTTTATAAATTCTTTTATTACATTTATCTAAAAAATAAAATTTCCCCAAAATATATTTTTATATAAAATAATATCATATTCTTAAGAATCATATTCGTAGAAATATACCATTGAGATTTAATTAAGTGATATATACATTATTTCCTTTAAGAAAGATTTTGAGTTGAGTTGTGGATGAAAAAAAATCTCTTTTAGAAGAGCTAACCTCACATTGTCTCCCATAAATGATGCACATGATTTAAAAAAATATTTATAGAAATGTAATTATCAGATAAATTTGAAAATATATTTAATTAGCATTTAACATTGGGGAAAACAGCTTTCAAAATTCATAAAATAGGAGAAAGGGATAGTAATGGTTGTCTATAACATATCTTCCTTACGAGTAGATAATTTAAGTTTTTATATTTTACTCCCTCTAATTTTATATATTTGAATTCATTACCCTTAATTTCTTACTCCCCTTATATGTTTATTATTCATTTTTATCCGAATATTTGATTTTGAAGTCAAATTTTAATTTTTTTTCCAATAAATAATAATTTTATATTTTTTAAATAAATTATGCCATTGAATCTGGATTCGCCCATTGCTTGCATATAACTTTCACACCCATTTTATGATGTAAGAAGATATCCATCCCTCCTCATGAAATTAGAAATGAGTAAATATTTTTGAAACAAGCAATCAATAATTTTCAGGAATAAAATTTTAAAATTTATAATGAATTGTCTATTTTTTATTTTAATTATAAAAATTACATCTTATGTTTATTTTATTTTATACTTTTAGTTTTATATATTGAATAGTAAAAAATAAATTTTTTATTATTTCAATTATTTTTTCCAAAAAATATAAAAAAGAAAATAATATGAGTTTTTTTTACAATTAACATTATTAAAAAATAAATAAAAACCAAACCTCCATACGGATTATGATCTCATATGTTGAAATTTCAGATAATCATGTTATAGGGAAATTTTGTACCTATTTTTTAATTTCTATTTTAATTTTTAATATTAAATAAGCGGATCATATAAAAATTTGTAAATATTTATCGAGAGAGAAAGAGATAAACAAAACTTTTACATGATCATATGAAATTTTAATAAGAGTATTGTAATCCACCAAGTATATATTCCCAAGTTAACTTTGCTGAAAAATGTTTCTGAATAACGTAAAACACACTCAACAACCATGACAGCAAAAGTTAAATTTAATAATATATTTTAAAAGATTGATTTTAACCATAAACGTGTTTAAAAATGGCCATACATCATCATTACGTGATATAACAATGTTGTATTATACTACCAAAGTGAGTACTAGTTCTCCAAGTTCTAGGATGCGTGGCATGCCTCTCTATTCTCTAACTTTTTATATCTCCTACTACTTATGTCGATGATGGCTTATAAGCACGCACTGTTCACCCCCTCAACCCTCGTTCTAGCACCAAATCTTAGAGCCGTCAATTTGGGTTTAGGGTTTATCGGACTGGACTAAAAAACCTGGAAGTTATTCGAACTTCTAAAATAGGTACTCGAGTCCTACTCTTTAATGGGCTTTATGCGGGTAACTCGGTATTTTTGTGAGCCACCCGGTATTTTTACGGGTTTTTACGGGTAGCGGGCTTGGGTTAGGCTAAAAAGCCCGATAGTCATTTGGGCTTCTAAATTAGGTGCCCAAGCCCTACGTTTTGCAGGCTTTTACGGGTCGGTCCGGTCGGACCACTTCATTTTGCCGGCTCTACCAAAACTCTACCCTATTTCTTTGAATTTTTAATACCATTGCTCTAATCCCTTGCCATAATCCCGAAATGTTTACATAAACATTTCACTTGACCTCCAAATTTCGGGTGTGTTTGGTTTAATAAAAAAATGTAAATAATTACGTTGAGAAGATTAAAGTTGAGTTTGACCACTTCAACGCCAAACCAAACATACTCTACATTTCCATTTCCCACTTACATGGTTGTTACCAAAACCTCTACATTTCCATTTCCCACTTACATGGTTGTTACCAAAACCTCTGTTTCATCTTCTATTCATATAGACATCCCAAAATATTAAAATAAAAATTTCCCCTGGCCAACCAATTTCCAAATATATTTGGTTTAACGTCATAACGTGATAAATTTATCATGTTTTTAATACTTTAAATAGTTAAATTAAGAATTTTAAACTTAAATTTGTTTAGTTACTCATCAAGCCTAAATATAACATACATAGAGTGTGTTAATTATTAGCTTTTAGTAATCATGCTAATTGATTGTTTAGAATAGGAGATTTTGTTTGGATAGATTAGTGCTTTTTTGTTTCCTTTCATCAATCATTAGGCAAAATCAATGTTTGAATATTTTGTCCCAATGTGTTTGAAGTAAGTCTTGGACTTAGAATCCATAATAATTTTTTCTTATTACTTGTAAGGCATATTAATCCCATATGGATGAGACAGGACAGGTTACCACCATACTGAAATCCATGTCCTATCATGTTGCTTTTCCTGCTCTGCTTTCTCCATCTTCTCTTTTCCTTGCTTCCCCTGTCTGTCTTGTGGGGGATGGTGGGTGAGGTGAGAGTGAAAAGGATCCATCATCCATGTTTTGCTTTCATATTCAACTAAGAGAAGAAAAGAAGTTCCCAATTTGCACCCATCGGCAGAACTAAATATATTTTGGATGTAGCTGATGGATTTAACTACAAATATTAAAGTCCAATCTCTTTTCTTCGGTTTCAATCAATAAAAAAAAAAAAAGCAGATAAGACATTGACGTTCACAGCTTTGATGACTTTTTTTTTTCATTTTTCTTTTTCCTTCTTCAGGTGAGCCCCATATCTCATTTTATTCAACGTTGAAAGTTATTCAAAATGGGTATATAGTTCAAATGTCAGTGCCACAATTGCCCCATATACAAACACGTTTACCTTGTCCATAGTAATACGTACCCCTCCAATGTGATTTGCCATCTTATTACAATATCCTCCCTATAACACTAACATGGAACCTATAATCTCCTAAACAATTGATTCATTTAAGAATTAAAGAGATTTTTCCAGCATGATTTGCTTTCAGTTCCCTACTTCCTTGTGCCCTTTTGTCTATCTGTCTATTAAGCAGAGAATTATGGTCTTAGAAGTACTTGATGTTCTAAAATCAGAACTGTCCGCCCACAAATCCCATGTCAAATTTGGCCTTGATAAAAACTTGTAGAAAATCATATTGTATGAGTTTAATGGTATGTATTATTAGAGTAAAATTTAATAAATATGACATTTTATATGTATTAAGAGTTTATTTAATAAAATATTTCAATTAGATGAAAAATAAAATTAATTAGTAACTGAAGTGTGTGCTTATTTACCTGTTTGCAAATCATATTCCAAGGTAAAAAATCATATTCTAAGTGTGTGATTTATTCTAAAATTATGTTTCAAACGTGAATCTGGGTAAACGCTAATGAGAGTAGCTTCTACTTGGATCTACGTTCAGTGTAAACCAAACACAAATTTATGTGATGTGTATTTAGTTTATCACAAAATCACGTTATAAACGTAAATCTAGAAAAACGCTAGATACCCGGGTCTATCTTTAAAATGTGATTTTACACTAAATTAAACACACTATGAGCCAAGATTTTAGAAGCAAATATTTGTTGAATTTGAATCCAATTTGGATGTAGCAGAAAACAAAAGGTTTTCCGAAACACACTAGAAATCATTTAATCTAGATGAATATTGAAACTGATCTGTTAAATCCATGTTGGATTGATTTCCATTTGTAATTATAACACTAAAAGAAAAGGCTAGCTAGACTAACTGAGTTGAAGTGATCTTGTGAAGGACAACCTTGTTGGAATCTAGTATTCACGCCAGACAAGTGAAACAGAAAAATTCTCTTGAGGCATAAATCGATTGTTCGGTAACGCCCCAGAAAGCGAGGAGCAGACTGCGGTTAAAAGATTTACATACTGGTAACCTTTAATCTCTGCCATTGAAACAATAAAGTAAGAAATTTTCTAATGCTATTGGTGAAGCCAGTCCATATAATATTACTATGCAGAAGCAAATTATGAAATTCTGACAAGGCAGCAACAGAACATGATTGCAACTTGTTTTTCCAATGGAGATGTTCAGAGGGATGGAGAACACACTTGGGACAGAATTATTCTTGCAAAACCAATACATTCTCATTAATTAAATACACTTGTTGTACTTACCCTGACAGTAAAAAAAAGTTATGCAAAACATTTCACTGTTTGTCATTTTTTCCAATGCAAAGAAAAATTGCTCCAAGAAACCTTGAACACTTTTCTTTACCGTTGGTAAAAGATTGGGATTCTTAATTTCTTACCATTCAGAAAAATCTTTAAACCATAAGTTTCACTTCTCTTTCCTACAACAGTTGACACTGTAACAAATTCTGCTTGAGCATTGCTAGCTTTCAAGTACTTGCTAGCAACACCACCACCAAACATGCACACAGATTTAGACTGATGTTTCAGCACCAGGATTGCTATACCATGAAATCATGAATGGTAAATTAACCAAATTAAGTTCACAGGATTCATTAACAAAAAAATAAAATAAAGAATTGTAAGAGATATGCCAGAGGTCATCATCATCCACATTCTTATGTTTGGCACTGTTCTGCTCTTCTTCCTCATTAGGCATTGCTTGAAATGTCAGCATGAGCATGGCACAATTGATAACGGATAATTTGAAAGCCATGTCTGATCATTCGTCCCACCAAGCATTATTATTTAGTATATGAACTATGCATAAATCCTCAAGGCACAATAAGACATGAAAAGGTATCAAAGTGTACTTGTGATACCTGAGTGTTTGCAAATGAAAAATATTGCAATACCCACAATGAAAATTCAATTCATAGAACCAAGAGTCTAAACTAGCTAGACGTATTGATAGCTAATGAATATACATGTAAGATAAGTTTTTTTTTAAGCATGTGTATTCTCCACGGGAGATAATTCTGCTCGAGTCGTGAACATTTATATCTTGGTAGGATTAGCTCTCCCAACAGAAATTTTTTCCATCCACAAAACTCAATTGAGATCTTGATTAAGGGGAATCAATTATGTAACACTTGAACCAACTCTCATGGATTAGAAGAGTCTTGCTTTTACTAAAGCATTTTGTAATCAAATATTTGAGAATCTCAATGCATCAACTTTGAATGGTGTGTTTGGTTTATATTGGAATGTGGACATATAGATAGAAGCTATTCTTAGTAGCGTTTGTTCGGATCTACGTATGAAATGTGTATCAAGTGTAAACCAAACACAAACCACAAAACAATTAAATTAAAATCTTAATAGATTTGGTTGATCATTGTCATCAACAGTACCTGTTCCATTGCTGCTAGTGTAGTCTAGCCACTAACAACTAATCCAAAAACTTCATTTTTAAAGTTTAAACGATTAGCAGAGACTTGTATAAGATGAAAAACTGGTAACCATTTAATTTGTGACCTATGTTAACAAGACCCCTTCCAGAGTGAATTAATTTGTAGTTAAGTTGGTCTTGAAAAGGCTTTTCCCATATTATGGATATATAATCACGAATTTGGTTGTGTCATAAGTTCCAGCTTAGTTGCAGCAGGGCTTTCTTCTTATGTCTTGCTAATGCTACTACCACCCCCTGGCACTTCAATTGATTTTCGTTAAGGATTTTGATCAATGCCTCAATGCTTTGAATAGACTTTGTTAAAATAAATTATACAGTGGCCTAGCCAAGGAGGACTGGCAGGGCCACGACCCCCCAAGAATTTTTAAATTTTTTATTAATTATATAGGTCCCATATAATATTTCATTAAATATTGTTTCGGTCCCCCAAATATTTTATAGATTCTATAGTATTAATTAGTTTTTATGACTCTTTTACTATTTATCTTTCTTTTTAAAAAATATTAAGTTTTAACTTTTCATTATTTTCTTTTCATATTAATTATTATTTTTTATTTAGAGATGACAAGATAATATTCAAAATTACAAGTAAAATTTGATTAGAAATAATAGCCTATTAAAAGTAAAAGAATCAAAATGAGAAACATATAATATGACCATTAAAGAGGATAGAAAAGAAAGGAGGAAATATCATTAGGTAACAAAATATAACATTAAAAAAGATTTTATTTGATTTGTTTTATAATTATATGATAACAAAAACTAAATATTTGAAAGAATGAAAAGGATTTTTTTATTTGAATTTGAAATTTAGGATTAGATCATAAAAATTTAAAAATATTTTTTTATCTTGATTTCAATTTTATTTTAAGGATTGGTGATGTAAGATAAAAAAATATCTAAACAAATTATTTTATTCAATTTTAAATTCTTTTTAGAATTAGGTAATAAAAAAAACCCTTATACATCTTGCTTTCATTCAAATTTTTATTATTAAAAATATTTAGGTGATAAATGATAAAAGCAATTATTTCATTCAAATTCTTATCTTGATTTCATAAAAAAAATATTTTCTTAATCTTGATTTTAGTTTTATTTTAAGTATAAGGTGATAAAAAAGAAACAAATCTAAACAGATTATTTATTTGTTTTGAAAATAATTTTTTAGGATTAGGTGATAAAAAACAAAAAAGATCTAAACAAATTATTTATTTATTTTTCAAGTGTTACCACTAGGGCTGTAAATGAGCTGAGCTATTCGTGAATTATTTGAGCTCGGCTCGTTAAATGCTCGATCAAGCTCGTTTATTTAATTAAACAAACAAGCTCAGGTTTAAGATTGTGCTCGATTATTTAAATGAGCCAAGTCCAAGTCTTAGAAACTTGACATTAAAAGTTCGTGAATAGCTCGCATATTATATATATAATAATTAAATAATATAAATATTTAAAATAAGGTAAGATTAATAAAAAATTGAAAAAGAAAAACACAGTTATAAATTTATTTTTAAAATAAGTAATAAAATAATAAAGTAAAATAATTATTTTATATATTTAAAAATAAGTATTGAAATATTTCTTATATTAATCAAGAAGTTATGTATTGAATTTCGAAAAATATAATATTTTAAAATTTTTAACTATATATATATATATTATACATTAAGAATATATTTTGATTTTTATATTATCATTTAATAGTAAAATATTTATTAAATACTAAATTCAAAAATTTTAAAAATAATTTAATGAAAATTTTCATAAAAGCAAAAACAATAAAATTATAAATGAGCTAAACAAGTCAAGCCCAAATTTGTTTTTCTTTAACAAGCCAAACCTAAGCTTTAAGTTTGGCTCATTTAAATAAATGAGCCAAACTTGAGCCACCCATTTTCACCACAAGCCAAACTTGAGCTTTAAGTACTCGGCTCGGTTCGGCTCGGCTCATTTACAATCCTAGCTACCACTATATAATCGAGGTGTTCCTTTGCCAATTGCCAGATTGAAGAATAGTACCAGTCAGGTGTCAACTATATTTTTCTAAATTGCTTGCTCTTATTTATAAACTTGTAAGTATTATGTTTAATTGTTTATGTTAATTGTTAAAAACTTGTTTTTCTTTTCTTTTTATGTTATAATAATTCATTCAAAATTTCTAGAATGGAAGATGATTTTCTTAAAAATTCTTTAGTTGTATATATTGAGAGAAAAATAACTGAAAAGTTTAATACTGAAATATTAATAGAAATATATAGTATTATGAAGGAACGAAGAATTTTATTTAAATATAATTTATTATTCTTATTTAAATTTATTTAATATTTTAACATAATTTTTAATATTTTATTTCGATACGCAATGATAAAATCCTGGCTGAAGCACACAGCTGAACTTGAAATCATGGATGGTACCGATGTGTGTTATTATTTCTGAACCCCAAGACTTTTTTTTATCCTAGCAGTTGAGACAAATGCATGCGTTTTTCTTTTATTATGTCCAAAAAAATTAACATTAATTTAACCGTTTAAAAAATAACTTAAGTTCAATCCTTCAATTATAGAAAATTAATATCAATTTAGTGTAGATTTGATTTACGGTTGAGTAGAATTGATTTTAAAATTAACGGTTGAAATGAGTGATGCACATTTTACGAATTACATTAAACAAAATTAGGATTTAAAATCAATTATGCAAAACCATGATTTTACACCATTGAAACACCAAACCAAAAAAGATTCTTAGTCTTTCATGTTGTGTTTGTTTCCGTTGATTTATCAAAGAGAGAGTTGGGAGAGAGATCCTTGTACCTAGGGGTGTAAGCGGGTTCGGGTCGACCCGCCAACCCGGTCGACCCGACCCGATCCAATTAAAAAAATCAGTTTGGGTTGGGTGCAGGTTCGGCTCGGGTCTTGTTTGGATCAACCCGGCTGTTGATTGGTTCGGGTATCGGGTTCTCATTTTCAATACCCGAGCAACCCGAACCCGAACTACATTGTTATTTGCTCTCGTGTGAGAGGCTGAGTGAGGGAGGGTTACTTACATTCACAAATCAGTAATCACAGTATCACACTCAGATTTTTCCCCCTTTCTCCTTCTCGACTTGTGCCCTAGCCAGTAGCCTCCGTCGTCCCCTAATCTCCCTCGCCCCCTTACTCCTCATCACGCCGCCGCCGTTAAACAGTGTCTCCTCCCCTTATCGCCGCCGTTAACATCGTCTCTCTCGTTCCCTAATCTCCCTCGTCCCCTGTTCTCTCTCTCGTCGTCGACCCGTACTGTCCTCCGTCCCCCACCGTTTTTGGGTGCGCCGCTGCCGTTTACAGCTTACCCTCCCTTTGTCTCCGCCGCTCGTGGTTGCCGGAAGTGTTATCCTCCCTTGGCAAGGATTGTTCTGCTTTCAGGTAACCCTAAGTGTAACACCCTAAATTCTCAAGCAGGAATTTAGTCCGTTGGAAACCAAATTCCTAACTCAGAATTTAGAATATTATACTTTAAATATCGACCTGTCCTATAAATTATCGCAATCCCAACACAAAAGGATAATTTACATCAACCATAGAGAATTAAATTCTTTTAACTACATCAAGTAATTTACCCAACCATGAAAAGTCATACAGTCCATTTTACACTTCTAATCCAAAGAGTTACTACACGTTCAGAGTGAAATCCCGAAAATACAAACGAGTCTAACTATTACAAAATGACATAGACAAAAGTAGGCCATCCACTAAATATATACAATGAACATTAAATCTTCAGCTTTCCAAACTCATCTCCGAGGCTCATTACAATGAGGAGGAGGAACCTGAACATCTAAACAAAACCCACATAACTTGTGGTGAGATACAATCTCAGTGAGCAAATCTCATGCATGTATGCAAAACATATAACTCATGGCAATTCAAGCTTTAAATTACTATAACAGTCTCCATTTAACTTATGCAATTGTATGCTTAAATGCTTGCCAATAGGCCATGTACAATCACAGTCTAGAGTTAGACCTGAGCTCAGACTACAGGGGATATCTCCCCAGGGGACGAATCCCACCCTACAGTATTTGACCGAAGTCCAGTATTCGACCGAAGTCCAGTAATCGTTCAGAACTAAATTGAATAACTAATTCGATAATCAAGAATTGATAAATATCACGAATTTCGTCAGTTTCGACACTTTCGATAATTCGAACCTTTCGAAACGAACGCAATTCGACACTTAATTGTCACCAAGTCTACATATTCATCAATTCCTAATTTCGAAATAAGTTCTCAACCTTAGTCTAACTTTCGGAACAAGATTAATTGGAGAAAACGGAACGTTTCGACTTTTCGAGAGTTTCGAAAGTTTCGAAACTAACGATTATCAAGAATCGATCCGTTCTAACCGATTAAAATCGTTCCCCAGTAATCAATCATCAAACACAACCACAATCAACATCAATAATCAAGTATAATCAGAGAATGGGAGAGAGAGAGAAGTGGGTTCAAGGGTTTAGAGACCAATTTCCTAAATCTAACAATTTAAGTGAGAATTTACTCACCAAATGTAGCAATTCAAGTAATTAGATGGAAGGATTGAGATTCCTAGCTCCGTTCCGGCGTTCCTACCTCGTTCTGGCACTTTCTCTCTCTAGACTCACACACTCTCTCTCTAAAACTGAGTTTTCCCCCAAAATTCTGATGAATTTCGCGTCCTGGGTATTTATATTTTCGCTCAGTAATCGATTACCAAATCCTGGTAATCGATTACTGAAGGCAAATTTAGCCTAAGAACCCATTCTGGAAACCTGGTAATCGATTACCATCTCTTGTAATCGATTACTGAGTTTCCAGGCTGCTGGTAATCGATTACAAGGGTTATGTAATCGATTACAATATTTCAAACTCTCTGGTAATCGATTACCAGATCCCTGTAATCGATTACCATTTTTCAAACTCTCTGGTAATCGATTACCAGATCCCTGTAATCGATTACCATTTTTCAAACTCTCTGGTAATCGATTACCAGCTCTCTGTAATCGATTACCAGTGGCCCAAACTCAAGGGTTTAGTTCAAAATGAGTTACTTGACTTACCTTACCCATCCCTACCCTTACACTTAGTTCCTAAGATTCAAACCACATTAAAACCTATAAATCTCACAATTAACTTATCAAAAGTTGGGATGTTACATTCTACCCTCCTTAAAGAAATTTTGCCCTCAAAATTTACTAAGTGAGAGATATGAAATCTTACCATTACTCAAACAACATAGGGAAATGATTCTTGATAACCTCTTCCTTCTCCCAAGTAGCTTCATCCAAGGATAGACCTTCCCAAACTACCTTAATCAAAGGAATATTTCTATTCCTCAGAGTCTTGGCACTTCTGTCAACAATCTGTATAGGTTTTGCAGGTAGTGTGAGGTTGTCCTTTAATTGTATTGGTTCAGAAGACAAGACATGAGAAGGGTCAAACACATATTTTCTTAACTTAGATACATGAAAAACATTATGGACCTTGGAAAGATATGGTGGAAGAGCTAATTTGTATGCAAGAGGACCAATTCTTTGCAAGATTTGAAAGGGACCAATGTATCGAGGACTCAGTTTCCTGGATTTCACCGACTTCCCTATACCAATGACAGGAGTTACTCTAAGAAATACATGTTCTCCTTCCTCAAATTCTAGTTCCTTTCTCCTTTTATCAGCATAACTTTTTTGACGGCTCTGGGCAGTTACAAGTTTTTCCCTAATCATTCTAATCTTATCAGAAGTTTCCTGAACCAAATCTGGGCCCAACAGGGCCTTCTCACCCACCTCATGCCAACAAACAGGGGACCTACACTTCCTACCATACAAGCCTTCATATGGAGCCATGCCTATGCTACTATGAAAGCTGTTGTTGTAGGCAAACTCTACTAGTGGTAGGTACTTATCCCAACTGCCCGACTCTTCTAGAGAACAGGCTCTTAACATGTCTTCTAAGGTTTGGATGGTTCTCTCAGACTGACCATCAGTCTGAGGGTGGTAAGCGGTGCTAAACCTAAGTTCAGTCCCGAACGACTGGTGTAGTGCGTTCTAGAACCTTGAAGTAAACCCGGGGTCCCTATCAGAAATGATGCTAGAAGGAATGCCATGTAACCTAACAATCTCTCTGACATACAACTCAGCTAACTTATTCAGGGAGAAGGTATTCTTAACTGGAAGGAAATGGGCTGACTTGGTTAAACGGTCGACTATGACCCATATTGAATCAAACCCTGATTGGACTCGAGGTAAACCCACCACAAAGTCCATAGCTATGCTTTCCCACTTCCACTCAGGGACCTCCAAGGGTAATAGAACTCCAGATGGTTTCTGATGTTCCACCTTCACTTGTTGACAAGTTAGGCACTTAGACACAAACTCAGCTATTTCTCTCTTCATACCTACCCACCAAAACCTTTTCCTCAAATCCTGATACATCTTGGTAGAACCAGGATGTATAGACATCTTACCCTTATGAACTTCCTCTAATACTTGCTGTTTGACTCTACTTCCCTTAGGGATACAAATTCTTCCCTGAAAAAGAATTAATCCCTCACCTGACCTGGAAAATCCTACCTGACCCATCTTACCTTGAAGATTAGGATCCAAATCCTGAGCCTCCTTAATCAAGGTTTGAAACTCACTGGAAATTTCTAACCTGTACATCTGAATGCTACCTACCCCAAACTCCACACCTAAGTTCAAATCTCTAAACTTCTCTAGGAGATTCATCTCTTGTATCATCAAGGATGACACATGCAGGGATTTCCTGCTAAGAGCATCAGCCACTACATTGGCCTTACCTGGGTGGTATTTCAACTCAAAGTCAAAATCTTTCAAAAACTCCATCCATCTCCTTTGCCTCATGTTAAGTTCTTTTTGATCAAAAAGATACTTCAAGCTCTTATGATCACTAAAGACCTCAAACCGTACACCAAACAAGTAATGCCTCCAAATTTTTAAAGCAAAAACCACAGGAGCTAATTCTAAGTCATGGGTAGGATAATTCTCCTCATGAGGCCTTAACTGCCTAGATGCATAAGCTACAACCTTTCTATCCTGCATTAGAACACCTCCTAACCCCTTCCCCGAGGCATCACAAAATACCTCAAAGGTTCTAGACACATCAGGTAATACTAACACCGGGGCACTGGTCAATCTATGTTTTAATTCTAGAAAACTATGCTCACAATCACTATCCCACACAAAGGCTTGACCTTTCCTGGTTAGCTTAGTGAGAGGCAATGCCAAACGGGAGAAACCCTTAATGAATCTCCTGTAATAGCCAGCTAATCCTAGAAAGCTTCTAATTTATGTAACAGTTCTAGGCCTTTCCCACTCAAGAACAGACTCTACCTTGTTAGGGTCAACTGAGACCCCTTCTCCTGAAATTACATGACCTAAGAAATGGACTTTGTTTAGCCAAAACTCACATTTGCTCGGATTGGCAAACAATTTCCTTTCCCTCAAAACTTCCAACACCAACCTCAAGTGTTTCTCATGATCTTCCATACTAGAAGAGTAAATCAAAATATCATCAATGAATACAACCACAAATTTATCTAGAAAAGGTCGGAAGATTCGATTCATGTAATCCATGAACACTGCCGGAGCATTAGTAACACCAAATGGCATTACTAAGTACTCGTAGTGTCCATATCTAGTTCGAAAAGCAATTTTATGAATATCTTCCTTCCTTATCCTGATTTCAAATCTATTTTGGAAAACACAGAAGCACCTCTAAGTTGATCTAGGAGGTCATCTATCCTAGGCAATGGATACCTATTCTTAATTGTTATTTTATTCAATTGCCTAAAATCCACACATAACCTCATGCTCCCATCCTTTTTCTTTACTAACAACACTGGAGCCCCCCACGGAGAGACACTAGGCCTAATAAACCCCTTTTCTAACAACTCTTCTAATTGCCTCTTGAGTTCACTAAGTTCTAAGGGGGACATCCTATAGGGTGCCTTAGAAATGGGTCCTGAACCGGGTATCAAATCTATGGTGAACTCTATTTCTTGCTCAGGTGGTAAGGTAAGAATTTCATTAGGAAAAACATCTTGGAACTCCCGAACCGTAGCCACACTACTCAAATCAAATTTTGTTTCTAGAATTGAGGAAAGTAACAGCAGAAAACATTCACCCCCGTCATTGATACTCTGGGAAACTTGAGAAACACTAGACAATAGAATGGGTAACCCTTCCTTAGAAGGAACAGAAAAATCAGGAAAAACAACCTTTCTATTAAAACAGTCTAACAACACCTGATTGAAAGATAACCAGTTCATTCCCAGAATAACGTCAATACCAATCAAAGGCAAGCAAATCAAATCAACAACAAAAGTTCTATCCTGTATGATCAAGGGACAGTCCATACACACAAGAGAAGTGGATATTGTTTCCTTAGCTGGGGTAACAACATTTAGAATATAAGGTAAGGAAACGGTAGACAAATTCAAATTATTTACACATTCAAAAGAAACAAAGGAATGGGATGCTCCTGAATCATACAATACAATTAAAGTCTCCTCTCCTAGGGTGCATTTACCTTTTAACAAATTATCTGAGGAAGCTGCCACTTGACCACTGAGGGTAAAAACCCTTCCAGTTGATTGAGGTTTCTGGGGTCCTTTGATCTTGGGGCAGTCCCTTTGATAGTGACCGGGTTGCTTGCAAAAATAACATACTTTCCTTCCCACTAAGCACTCTCTCCCATGCTCCTTCCCACATTTTGAACATACTCTAGTATCTTTGTGTTGCGGAAGTTGTACAGCCACAGTTTGTTTTTCTTGCCACTTAGGTTTGAAGTTCCGGTTTGAAATCCCAAGTTCCACTTTCCTCTTCCCCTTGTTATCTTGTGGTGCCACAGAAGATGTTACTCCCTTGCAATTCTTCTCAACAATGTAGCATTTGCTCACTAAGGTAGAAAAATTTCTGATTTCCAGGGCCGCTACTCGATCGATTATTTCCGGCCTCAAGCCTCCTTCAAACTGGGTGCATCTCCACTCCTCGTCATTTACCGCCTGAAGGTACCGAGAGAATTTTGACAATTCTTCGAACCTTGATACATACTGCCCAACTGACATCTCCCCTTGTTGAAGTTGTAAAAACTCTGCTTCTTTCTGCCTCTTGATGGTCGCCGGGAAGTACTTCTCTAAGAACAGATTTTGAAAAGCCTCCCAAGTTAAAGGAGCCTCTGCCCCCGCCGTTTGTATTCTAACCGTCCTCCACCAATCCTCAGCCTCTCCTCTCATCATATACACCGCCAAGCTCACCTTGACTTCATCAACACACTTCATGGCCTCAAAAATTCTATTCAGGTCCTTGAGCCACCTTGCCGCCACATCGGGATCATACTCTCCATTGAATTGTGGAGGATTGTGTTTCCTGAACTCCGACAATCCAACCGAGAATACGTCCAAGGTGGGTGGTGGTTGCTCCGGTCGTTGCCTAGCCAACTCTTGCAAGATTGCCGTGTTGGTAGCTGCTTGATTTCCCATCATCTGAGTGAGTGCCTGGAGGGCTGCCACCATCGGATCTGGGATCGTTTCAGGAGAAGATGAAGAAGGTGGAGAAGAACGATCTACCCTTGACCTACCCTTCCTGTTGCCTGCCATAATTCTCTACATATCATAAAGCAAATATCGAGGTGATCAGTCTCTCAATTCACAAAATAATACATATAAAATTATTAACAAACCACAGAAATCCTAATCTCATAGTCAAATTGGATTGAACTGCTCTGATACCAAAATGTAACACCCTAAATTCTCAAGCAGGAATTTAGTCCGTTGGAAACCAAATTCCTAACTCAGAATTTAGAATATTATACTTTAAATATCGACCTGTCCTATAAATTATCGCAATCCCAACACAAAAGGATAATTTACATCAACCATAGAGAATTAAATTCTTTTAACTACATCAAGTAATTTACCCAACCATGAAAAGTCATACAGTCCATTTTACACTTCTAATCCAAAGAGTTACTACACGTTCAGAGTGAAATCCCGAAAATACAAACGAGTCTAACTATTACAAAATGACATAGACAAAAGTAGGCCATCCACTAAATATATACAATGAACATTAAATCTTCAGCTTTCCAAACTCATCTCCGAGGCTCATTACAATGAGGAGGAGGAACCTGAACATCTAAACAAAACCCACATAACTTGTGGTGAGATACAATCTCAGTGAGCAAATCTCATGCATGTATGCAAAACATATAACTCATGGCAATTCAAGCTTTAAATTACTATAACAGTCTCCATTTAACTTATGCAATTGTATGCTTAAATGCTTGCCAATAGGCCATGTACAATCACAGTCTAGAGTTAGACCTGAGCTCAGACTACAGGGGATATCTCCCCAGGGGACGAATCCCACCCTACAGTATTTGACCGAAGTCCAGTATTCGACCGAAGTCCAGTAATCGTTCAGAACTAAATTGAATAACTAATTCGATAATCAAGAATTGATAAATATCACGAATTTCGTCAGTTTCGACACTTTCGATAATTCGAACCTTTCGAAACGAACGCAATTCGACACTCAATTGTCACCAAGTCTACATATTCATCAATTCCTAATTTCGAAATAAGTTCTCAACCTTAGTCTAACTTTCGGAACAAGATTAATTGGAGAAAACGGAACGTTTCGACTTTTCGAGAGTTTCGAAAGTTTCGAAACTAACGATTATCAAGAATCGATCCGTTCTAACCGATTAAAATCGTTCCCCAGTAATCAATCATCAAACACAACCACAATCAACATCAATAATCAAGTATAATCAGAGAATGAGAGAGAGAGAGAAGTGGGTTCAAGGGTTTAGAGACCAATTTCCTAAATCTAACAATTTAAGTGAGAATTTACTCACCAAATGTAGCAATTCAAGTAATTAGATGGAAGGATTGAGATTCCTAGCTCCGTTCCGGCGTTCCTACCTCGTTCTGGCACTTTCTCTCTCTAGACTCACACACTCTCTCTCTCTAAAACTGAGTTTTCCCCCAAAATTCTGATGAATTTCGCGTCCTGGGTATTTATATTTTCGCTCAGTAATCGATTACCAAATCCTGGTAATCGATTACTGAAGGCAAATTTTAGCCTAAGAACCCATTCTGGAAACCTGGTAATCGATTACCATCTCTTGTAATCGATTACTGAGTTTCCAGGCTGCTGGTAATCGATTACAAGGGTTATGTAATCGATTACAATATTTCAAACTCTCTGGTAATCGATTACCAGATCCCTGTAATCGATTACCATTTTTCAAACTCTCTGGTAATCGATTACCAGATCCCTGTAATCGATTACCATTTTTCAAACTCTCTGGTAATCGATTACCAGCTCTCTGTAATCGATTACCAATGGCCCAAACTCAAGGGTTTAGTTCAAAATGAGTTACTTGACTTACCTTACCCATCCCTACCCTTACACTTAGTTCCTAAGATTCAAACCACATTAAAACCTATAAATCTCACAATTAACTTATCAAAAGTTGGGATGTTACACTAAGTCCCTAACCGTGTGTCTTTGTTTGGTTTTTGTAGAATGGTTCTCTATCAACATGAAGGGAAATGTCTTTAAATTAAGGTTTGAAACACATTGAGGTATACATTGTCTTTAAATTAAGATGCTGAATTTTAAATAAGCTTTCTGCACTTATGATGAAACTGATATGCAGCTATATTATGGTTAGTGTTAATGTTAGTGAATTAAGTGGTTACGGCTAGGGAAACTGAATTTTAAAGTTTGTCTCATGTTGTGTTTTAATGTTAGTGAATTAAGTGGTTACGGCTAGGGAAACTGATATGCAGCTATATTATGCAGCTATATTATGCTCCTGTGCAGTTAAATTAGTCTTACACTTTATGTTGATCAATGGAATGGAATGAAATTTACTGTGCAATCCATAGTAAATACTAAATACAATGAGATAACCTATCTGTGATGGGATGCAAACTTTCAACTTCAACAGTAAATTTCATTCCATTCCATTGATCAACATAAAGTGCAGTTAAAACAGAATGATGAAAACAGAATGGAAATATATCAGTTTTTCCCAATTTTTATGCAGCTATATTATGCTCCTGTGCAGGAATAGAATGGGCTAGCAAGAAAGGGAAATGTCTTTATGAGAATTCACACCTTACTGATTTCTGTTTTGAATTTGATGATTTTATTCGCTTTCTAAGAACATCCATGATTAATGCTCACTCAGTTTTTTTAAATTCATGCAGAATGGAAGAGGTTACAGCACCACTTGGAACTCAAAAATCTAGTGGTACCCAAGTGGGAAGTGCTCCATCCCCACCACCACTTGGAGCTGCAACAATGGGAGGCGTAGAGGCACCAACTGAACCAGTTACAAATGTAGAACCTTCTGTGCCAGCCTCTACTCAAGCTCCAACACAAACTGATCCGTCTACACAAGAGGTATGTGGCAAAAGGAAACCTAGTAGACCACCTTCTAGTTGTTGGACTCATTTTAAAAGGGAAGGGGATAAGGCTGTATGTAACTATTGTGGTAAAACCTATGCATGCAATAGTTCTAATCATGGGACCACAAACTTGAACAAGCACCTGAAAGTGTGTCCTAAAAACCCATCTAGGGAAACTGATAAGAAGCAAAAGACTCTTCATCTTGGAAAAGAATGTGAAACTGATTCTGATAATTCCATTTCATTCAAACTTATTGAATTTAGCCAGGAATTGACTAGGAATAAACTTGCTAAGATGATTGTTGTTGATGAGCTTCCTTTCAAGTTTGTTGAGAACTTAGGATTTAAAGAATTCATGGCTACTGCTCAACCTAGATTTAAAATTCCTAGTCGTGTAACTGTTGCTAAGGATTGCATGGAATTGTATGTTGAAGAGAAGGTGAAATTGAAGTCTTTGTTGTCTTGTAACTTTCAAATGGTTTCACTTACAACTGACACCTGGACTTCTATTCAAAACATGAATTATATGTGTGTGACTGGGCATTATATTGATCAGGGGTGGGAATTGAATAAAAAGATTCTCGATTTTGGTTTGATTGCTGACCATAAGGGGGAAACCATAGGCAAAGCTTTAGAGCAGTGCATCAAGGATTGGGGGATTAGTAAGGTTTGTTGTGTGACTGTAGATAATGCTAGTGCTAACAGCACAGCTTTAGCATATTTGAAGACAAGTTTGAATGATTGGAATGGAACTACTCTATTGGATGCAGAGTATATGCACTTGAGGTGTTGTGCTCACATTTTAAATTTGGTTGTTTCTGATGGGATGAAAGAGATGGATAGTTCTATTGCTAAGATTAGGGCTTCTTGTAAGTATGTGAAAGCATCTCCGGCTAGATTAGCTTCTTTTAGAAAGTGTGCTGAAGAGGCTAACATATCCACTAAGTTGATGCTTGTGCTTGATGTGCCAACTAGGTGGAATTCCACCTATTTGATGTTGGATACTGCTGAAAAGTATGAAAAAGCATTTCGTCGTATGGAATTAGATGATCCTTTTTATCCTCCTGCTGTTGCCAATGAGGGGGGACCCCCTGATAGTGATGATTGGAAACGTGCTCGTATTTTCAGGGAGTTTTTGAAAATTTTCTATGATGCTACGTTGTCTTTTTCTGGTTCATTGCATGTTACCTCTAACAGTTTCTTTCCTCAGTTAAATATCATTCAAGAGACAATTCTATCTTGGATGGAGGGGGATGATGGGGTGTTGAAACGAATGGCAACAAGTATGAAAACTAAATTTGACAAGTATTGGGATTTTAGTAGTGGGAGGAGTGTGAATTATCTCTTGCTTGTGGTTGTTTTCCTTGACCCCCAGTATAAATTTGGTTACTTTGAGGACGCTTTTCCAGCATTGTATCTAGAAAAGAGTAGTGAGATGATAAAAAAATTGGAAGACATAATCAAGAAGTTGTTTGCTCAATATGTTGAGTGGTATCCTCTTCCAACTGATACTCGTGATGTTGCTGTATCATCATCAGATGTTTCTTCACAATCACATTTAACACAGGGGAGTCAAAGTAGTGAAAGTGGGGTTAGAAGAGGTCGTATACTTACAAAGTATAGAGAAAAAATGAGGAAGAAACAAGGTGAGCACAAAAGAAATGAGTTGGAGAGATATATGGAGGATGAGGTAGAAGATGATTATGATGGATTTGATATTTTAAGATGGTGGAGAAGCAAGAGTCAAAAGTATTATGTTCTTTCCAATATGGCTAGGGATATATTAGCCATCCCAGTGTCCACAATATCATCTGAGTCTGCTTTTAGCACTGGAGGGCGAGTTCTTGATCCATATCGCAGCTCATTGCATCCTAACACTGTAGAGGCTTTGATTTGCACTCAGAATTGGTTGAAGCCCCTTAAAAAGGTTGTTGATTCACGACAGCCTCAATTAATTGATCGGATTGAATCAGGTATGTTTAATTTGAATTCTATTTATCATTCAATTGAAAGATTAAAAATATATAAATATATGTGTGTGGGTGTTTAATTTTAATACATTATTTTCTTGTTAATAGAGATGTCCGGGATTACAGCCTTTGCAGCTATTGAGGAGGTTGGAGTTGATGTCGCGTTTACAACCTTGCAGTAAGACTGCATTTCATATCTAAAATTTTGCATTATAACCTTGCTTACATTTAACTTCTATTTACATCCAACACTTATTTATGTAGGGGAGATTTGGCTGGTTAAATACCTAGCAAGTATGAAGGTGATTGGAGCATGGAGGATTGAGGAGACTTATTTTAGAGAGACAAGATTCCAATTTCAAAATAGTATTTGTAATTTGTTACTTTTATAACTTAGCGTATGGTAAATTGGTAATGCACTTGATGTGTAATGTTTGTGTATTGGTTTTGTTGTTTGTTGTCTTGATACTTAATTTTATAACTTGGTGTATGGACAATATGGTAATGCTGCCTGCACTTGATGTGTATTGGTTTTGGTTTTGACTCTTTTGAGCACTTTGTTTAAATTTGTAACAAAATAATGTGTGGATGAAGTCCATATAAATTTGTACTTCTATGTATAAATTAGTAGTTCTAGGTATAAAATAGGTTCTGTTAATTTTTTTTCTATTTTTTTCAATTTTTTCAGATTTTTTTTGGATTTTTCTGCACAGGGCCAAATTTTATTATTATTTTAATCTAACCCGAGACCCGACCCGACCCAACCCGTAGATGGTCGGGTTGGTTCGGTTCGGGTTGTGTTACAAAAAAAGCTGAATCCGAACCAACCCAAACCGAGGAGAAACAATTGGTTTGGACTCTTATTTACCCCAAACCCGACCCGACCCGACCCGTATACACCCCTACTTGTACCATCTTGTTTGGTATAACACTTGAGAGAGAGATATAAGTGTTTTAGATGGTGGGCCCCACACGTTTTACAACCTCGCCAATGAAGCAGGGAAATTCGGGTGAGAAGGGGATAAAAGTGTGTAATGTCTATTTTGCCCCTGATTGGGGTGAATTATTTAATATTTTTTCATTTTAAGGGTAGTTTAGTCTTTTTACCTTGTTACTAGGGGTGTTCGCGGTTCGGTTTGGATCAGTTTTGAGGCAAAAAAACCATCCGATCCGATCACTGCGGTTTTATCATTTCATCATCCGATCAGTTTTGATATTTTTTCAAATCCGATCCAATCCGATCCAATTTAAAAAATTGGATTGGATTGGATCGGTTTTCGGTTTTTTAAAACAATAAACAATATTTGATAAAATTGACAAAATAATGAAATAATAGTAAACAATTTCTTATTAGAATTTATATTTATTAAAATTAATATAAAATTACATAAAAAGAATGACATGAGACATGAAAACTAAATTAAAACTACTTTTATATTGATATATTTATAGAAATATTAGCATATATTAGATAATAAAATTATAAAAAATATATTAGTATAAGTATTTTTATAAATATATATGTATATAAGTATAAATATATGATTATTTTATAAGTAATAATATATGTATATATAAGTTCGGTTTGGATTGGATTGGATTGGTTTTCAACATAGGATCCGGAAACCAATCCAATCCAATAAAAATATTCCGGTTTTTGCGGTTTGCGGTTTTTTGGATTTCGGTTTGATTCAGTTTTCGGTTCGGTTTTTGCGGTTTACATTGGATTGGATTGGATATGAACACCCCTACTTCTTACACATCTCCCTCTCTGTTATTTCTCCACAATCAAACAACTATTATAATTAATTTCTCTTCTATCTCTCTCCTATTTCTCTAATACCAAACAACCTCTATTTCTACTATTTCTCTCTTCCTTATCTCTCTTCCTTATCTCTCTTTCCTATTTCTCTCTTCCTTAATTCTCTCTTTAAACCAAACAAAGGGACAATAATGGATGATGATACACGTATCACAAAGAGTGGTATACTATTTGTGCCACTGTTTGTGGCACAACTTTTCCGGCTTTCTTTCTTTTTTTATTTATTTTTTGTTCCTTCCACAATAGTGGTACAATTAGTGTACAATTGTTTGTGGTACACAAAGCATTTCCATTCAATAATAGAAAAATTAGAATAGTTTCCTATGCAAAGGTATACGTAATTAGAGATGTCAAAGTGAGTCAACCCGACTCACCCGGTTTGGCTCATCAGGGTTAGGGTAAAAGTGAGCCGAGCGGGGTTGGATCACTTTTCTGGTGAGCTGAAAAAATACCAATCAGGCTTGACCCACCGTGGGTTGGTGGGTTAAGTGGACTGACTCACCTAAATTAAAACATTATAAAAAAATAAAAAAAAAGTTAGAAAAATATAATGAATTACAAAAATGACTTAAAAATATAAAAATAATAAAAATTAAAAAAGTGAGCCGACCCACATCAACCCGGCTCTAATTCTTTTTGGCTTGCGAGTTAAGTAGGTTGACCCACTTTAACTCGCGAAAAATGTGAGCATATATTTTACCAACTCAACCCACCGATGAGCCGGATTGGGCCAGATTTACTCACCGAACTCAACCCAAATTCACAGCTCTAGGTATACGGCGAAAAAATTCTACAACAGCAACAAAAATTGATAAGATGGAATGTTTTAGCAAAATGAAAAAAAAAAATCATAAAAAATTCATCAGGTGAACAATTGTCAAATAACTACAGAAAAGTAGGGCTGAAAAATTTTTGCAAAGTATTGACATCTAGCATTGGAGCTAGACAAAATTTACATAGTATAGATGACATTGATTTAGTCTTAAGAATAAATTGAGGCCATTACCAAGGATTCATTTGTTTTTTTAAAAAAATCTAATTATAATATCATTTTATTTTTGTATTACTTTTTTATTTTTAAAGATTTGTATAGAAATTTATAAAAACAATAAATAAAAAGTAAAAAATAATGTGATATCTTTATAACTATTAAAAAATTAGAAAAAAATACATAAAATACTATTCACATTATTCAAAGCAACATTAATCCTCATCTTTTAGAAATAAAAAAGATATTTATTTTACAATAATGAATAATTTAGTAAATAACTTACCTTTCTTCACATTAGAAAGAACACCTCATAACTACAAGTTTTCAATTATGTAAGAAGAAAGAGTAAAGGAACATAATTAAAAATTTAAATAAAAAATTAAATTACACATGTACCGGTATTTTAATACTACCTCTGGTCCTGTATATAAGAAAAAAAAATGTAAAGTTTTTCGGTCCTATATTTAAGAAACATAGTACCAATTTTAGTTGCATTAATTGCTAAATACCTTATACCCCTTAATTTATTGTGAATGGTTAATGAGGTACTCACTCATTCAATCATTTAATACTAAAGGTATTTGTGAAAAAACTTAAATTAATTGCATTATTAATTACTGTTAACATATTCCAATGCATTTCATTAGCCTTGGTGATTTTAGTCCTATGTTTCGATCTTATATATAGGACTGGAATTAATTGCATTATTTTTTTCCCCTTAAAATAATAAATTTTGCTACAAAAAAGAGATTTTCTTGTAGACACAATTGTAAAAATGAACTCAAATTAAATCACACATGTAATAGGAGAAAGAGAAGGAGGAGTAAAATGAGAGAAGAAGTGGTCATGCGGAAAGAGAAGGAATAACACTTATAACGACAGAGATGTATTTAAAATAAAGTAAGGATATATAAAAAAGAAATTCATGTACGAGAACTAAAAACAAAACTTAAAACGTTAGCCATTGACAAAGTTTTATCAACATGGATGTATTTAAAAAATTGTATTTTTGACCAAAAAAAAATTATATTTGTAAGAAAAAAACATTTACGAAAATTAAGAGCAAAACTCGGTCCATTTATCGGGATTTAAAATATATTTTAGTTTTAAAATTATTGTTTACAATTCTCTTTAAAGGGTAAAGTGAGCAGTAATTACCATTTATTGAAAAATCAATTGATAAAATTTAAACAATAACATGATTTATTATATATACCTATACATTTATATAATTACAATCCACACCGTTAATTATTCAATCAACGATGATTATTACTTACCTTATTCTATAAACTATAAAGTGAATCACTCACTTTTGATGAGCTAAATCGAATCTTACCATGAAGAAAAAAGTCACTATGAATCCTCATGGCAGAAAAAAGAGTAGTTTCTTTTGAGGAAAAAAGTTTTTCCATTTAAAAATTAAAAAGTTAAATTCCTTGGAAAAAAATATCAAAAGAATTCAGCTGGTGTTTAATACTAACTGGGCCTAATAGGCAGTAGCCCTAGGAAAGCCCAATTATCTTGTTCTACCACTGCTTCCTCTCTTGAACGAAATCTGAAACTGAACGATGGCAGAAACAGAACCCCGTAATGGTTACTGCAGCAGTAGTGGCGAAGAAGACGGTGATGCGGCATGGAGAGCAGCCATTGCTTCTGTTGCTGAAACCACCACTTACGCCTCCTCCTCCACGAAGAACGGTCTTTCCAGAACCAAACATAGTGACCCCAATGATGATGATCGAGGCCACAATCCCAAAACCCAACAGATTAAGAATTACCAACTCAAGGTTTCCCTCTAAATTTCTCATTTTCCTCCTTATATTTCGTGTGCGTGTGTGTATGTTCAAGTTGCTAATTAAAATTCCAAAATTCCTTTTGTTTTTGAAAAAAAAAAGATTTTGCCCTTAACCCTGATTAGCCATGCCCACAGCACAAAATACATATTTGGTTACCAAGTTCACATTTTTTTTAAGTGGAACTACAATTAGAGATATGAGGTGGTTCAAATCTGAAAATGCAGCATGCTTTGTTGCTGTTGCAGTTACAGTTGCAGCGCCTCTTTTTTTCTCTCTTTTTTTTTTTTAATTTCTTTCCTGTTCCAAATTATTATTCATCATTACAAGTCTGGCATGGGTTTTTGCTATGCAACTCTGATCAGTGTGTATTATGTACCGTACCCTTGTCCCCATCCCTTTTTTTCCCTGGTCTTTCGATTTGATGATTTATACTGTGGAGTGTGGATGTTTCTTGACAGGCACAAAAGCTTCTGAATGATATATTGAAAAATACGATAGAGATAGTGAAAGAACCTGTCCCTGTCCTGGATGAGGATCCCAAGATTAACGATGACTCTGGCATTCGCTTGTTTAAACATGCTCAACCAGGAATAGTCTTTGATCACGTAGGTAAGTGACCCTTTTCTGTACTACACTCTTGGTTTAAGATCAGTTGCAATTGTTTGCTTGCTATAACTAGAAGTGGTTCATTTTAGATTTTGGCTAGTTTTGCTGCTTCCTATTTTGCTTTTGTAAGTTGCCTTTATGTAGTGTTGCTAATGCTGGCATTAGGTCACCATTGATCTTGACATTGCAAACAAAAATTTCTCTGAAATATGAAAAAGCTGCATTGGGTAAAAGCCGCTGCTAATGCTGGTTGCTTGCTGTTAGCAAAAGTAGTACTCTTTTTTTTCTTTTTTTCAGAATATGTACACATGCACCCAGTGCCAATTAAGAAGTGGAGCCCAGATCAGCATGCCATGCATCTGTTTTTTTTTTCCACTCTGCAATCTTTTGTTTGTTTGTTGACATCAGATTTCAGAAGATTATTGGTATTTTACATTGCTTTGTGATATATTGCTATGTAAAACTGCATGTCAATAATCTATTTGCTAGTTAGATAATCACTGAGAGGTTGTTAGACATTGTGCACGAGTCACTAACCACAGAAGTACAGCATGCCTGCCTGGGGCCTGTGCTATAACTTATGACTTTTTGGTCTGGCACAGTTGATTGGCCAACTGAACCAGGATAGGGGTCCATGTTATCAAGTAAGTTGAAGAAATTTGCAATTGTACTAGCACAGGTTTATAGATAAACCTTTGAAGTTAAGTAGTAAACAACAGGTTTCCTGGTTATAATATGTTCTCACAAATTGGTTTGAGCCTTTGAGGAACTAAACACAATCTTGAAGGTTGAATTCGATGCTACATCTTGGCATGATATGGTGTCCAATCTGCAGATTTTTATTTGTTACACTCACTAATTGGTTCCATTAATTGAGTTTAATGATCAGATCAAAATCCAAAATATTTTTTTTTTCTTCAAGTAGTATAAATAACATATTGTGTAAGTGGTTAAAGAATTACCGAATTGCATTTGCAGATGAACTCCAACCACCAAGGAAACGACCTAGAATACTTCCTGGAGAAGATATTGATGAGAAATCAAAGAAGGTCTAGTAATTGATCTATAGATGTATCTGTGCATAGTGTTTCATTGTTACATATATATTGTAAGTTGTTTTGTTAATGATTTTATGCCACCTCAACAGTTTAGAAGACGGATTAAATCTGTTGCTGTTGATGGGAAAGATTTAGTGGCTGCAGCAAATGATGCATATAAGAAGTCATTGGCTAGACTAGAAGCTAAAGATGCAGCAAGAAAAGCAGCAGCCAAGAGAGAGGAGGAAAGAGTTGCAAATTTGAAAAAAATTAGGGGAGAGAGGTGGCTACCATCCATGGCTAAGGAGATGCAGCAAGTTAAAAATCAACGCTGACATTGTCTTCCAGATCATGCTCTTAACTTCGATGCTAGTTTTATGTGCAACTCGATGATCAATTCTGTTGATTTGTTAGTGGAGCTTGTTGTACCCAAAACAATGTAGTTATAAAATTATAATTTAGTGGTGAAAAACTTATTTTTATCACAATTTTGTTACTGCAGTTTTTACAAACTAAAATTTCTGAATATTTAAGCAAGTTGCTAAGAAACTCTTTTTGGGGGAAGGGGTCAAGGGCCAAGTCATTTGAAACGTTAATTTCTTCTGACAATGAGAAATGGGGATTGCTGTTCACACCACCATTTTTCTATGGTATGGTTAGCAAAAATGGATGGTGCAAATAGCAATTCCCATGACAAATTGCCAATGACTTTTCTTGTTGTTTTTAGAGCCTGTTTGGGTGGAACTTCTTACAGAAGTACTTCTATGTGAAAAAATAGCATGAATCAAAGAGTTCAAATGAATTTAACTTTTCCATAAGTTAAAATTAGCCTTTGTAGACCATCTCCTCCAAAAGCTCTCCCATTTAACTTCTCTAAAAGTAACTAATTTTAACTTATGGAGAAGTTAAATGCATTTGACCTCTTTAATTCATGTTATCTTTTACACCTAGAAGTACTTCTACAGAAGTTTTACCCAAACAGGCCCTTAGTCTACACTTAATAAGTTCTTTTTTTGGTCAACACACTTAATAAGTTTTTTTTTGGGTAAGAGGAAATATATAGTGCTCGTTTTGGCCATTTTTTTTATTTATAAGTCACTTTAAAGTTCAGTTGTGCCAAATAAATTATTTCAAAAGCTTTTAAATAAGAAAAGCAACTTATTTTTTTGGGAAGAGAACCGGCTTGTCAAAAAGTTGCATTTTGTAGCTTTTGTTTAGCTTAAGTGGGGCTTATTGTCAGTAAACCCATTTTTTTTGTCAAAGATGATTAGATTAAAGCCGCAGCCTAACCACAATTACATTATATAAATGGGATCATGAACTCATGGGAGAGAATGTGCAATGCATCAATAAATAAACAATATAAAACATATCATGCTCGCTCAAAATATAAATAACAAAACATATAAACTTAAAAAAAAAAATTCCTTTTCAATGTGAATAGCGTTGTTGTGTAAACCCTCTCATCCCTTCTGAGTGGAAATTGATTTATCCCCCTCTTGTAGCTCTCCTTTGCTTCTTTTCTTTTTCTCTGGCTAGTTGGCTCTGCCAATAGTGTAATCAGAAAAACCAATATACACATCATTTGAGAGCTTTAAAGCAGTATATGGAGGATGATGATTCAGGCAACAAGACATTACTAAAGAAAAGGGGAAAGAGGTAAGAAGAAAATGGAAGTGGTGACCCGTAAGAAAAGGAACATGACAATGGATATGGAGAGAAAAGAAAGAAAAACACAGTAAAAGAAACCAAACGAAAAAAATTGAAAAACAACCCCACTATATAGAGAGAAAAACCCAACTGAAATGGGTAGGAGACCCTCCCATGAAGAGAGGAGATGCCCCAAGAGGGAGAATCCTCCAAGGGGCAGGTGCGGTGTTGTGCGGCGCTGCTCTCCTTTCTTTTGTTCGCTTGAGGGTATGTTCCAGATCTTTTCTCAAACAGGACTGAGAAAGAAAGATAGTAAACCCTAAATCCTACTCATAAATCAGTTTTCATAATTTTAATATACTTTTGTCAATATATACTACTCCCTCCATTTCAATTTGATAGTCGTTTTAGGAAAATAAATTTTTTTCATAATATAAGTCGTTCTCTAGTTTCTATATGAGTATTAATGATAGTTTTCCATTTTTACCCTCCCACTTTTATAGGAAAAGAAACTTAAAAAATTGTGCACCACACTACTCATTAATGTATTTAGGTAAAATGAGAAAAAGTGTGTAGTAAATTAAGAAGGGTTATTTAATAAGATTACTATGTCTTTTAAGTCATTTATTATTATTCTTAATTTGTGTGTAGAAAGCTTAAACTACTGTTAAAATGAAATGGAGGTAGTATATTAATGCATCCATTTTAAGTAAAGATTCTTTTGCCCAACTCTCACAGTGCGTCATTGCCAATCATCTCCTGCAACACCTTACACTTGTCATGCAATCCACAACTTCACCTTCTTCTATGGTTTTTTTTTGTGCACGTTCTTCTTCTACTCATTTCCCATATTAATATTTATTCATCTGCATCTTCTCCCATATATATTTATAGGATCCTATTTATAGAATTGTTGAACTTCTTTTAAAGAAAATATCTTTTATTTTTTTAAAAAAATTGTATTCATGAGTAATATAGAAACATTGTAATTAAATTGTTTTATGATAGTTTTAAATAAGATATCGACTTTATAAAATATTTTATCACCTCTATAGTACTATGGTTATTTGTGAATTATTATTCATACAATAAAAATCTTAAAAAAAGTTATTCTTTTTTATTGATAGATTTTTTAAATGATTTATCAATTAGATATATTTAAAATTTTATTATTAAATATTTTTTATGTCAATTTTAAACAAAGAAAAAATTAAAAAATATTTTATCAAACAAATTTTAACTGAAAAGTACTGTTTAAATTAAATAAAAGGATTTAATGTATATACACTCACAACGTAAAAAAGTTTTACACGGTCACCCAATGATGTGCTGCCACATCATTTACTAAGTTCAATAACACATGAGGTGTCATACTCATTAAATGATGTGGCAACAAATCATTGGATGACCGTGTAAAATTATTTTCCACTGCAAGTGTATACTAATTAAACTCTAAAAAAATGAAATCACCAAACAACTTTTACTCTATTGTTTAAAGCTTTTGTTTTCAATTTTAACTTTAAAGCAACTTATAAACCCAACAAAAGTGTCAAGAGTTTTCATTTTTATATTTATTTTAAAAATATTAAATGGTTAATTAATCTTATATTTATAAAAAGTAAAATTGGATACCAGCAAGAAAAATGTCTTTGGATTTTATTGATTTTGGCCCATACATTGTTACTTTTTTGTTTAAAAATGCTTTTAATAATAAAAAATATAATTTTTTTGTTGTTTTAATTCTTTTGAAATTAAAGTCATTTTAAAGTCCCTATATTTAATAAAAATAATATATTTTATTCCCTTATTAGGATCAAAAGCACATGATTCTTAAATTTTTTAAGCATTGGAAATAAATAAAATATAAATAGAAATTAATTATAAAAAAAATTATATTCTAAAGAATCGAAAATATACTTTTTTATAACTCAGAATATTATTAAAGTAGTATAAGTACTCCAACCTAATTATATATCACCAAAATCAGTCAACCATAAGAAACATATAATGTGACTATGTGAGGGATTAATACTCTAATCAAAAACAGAAAAATAAGATAAATATTCTAATAAAATCAGTAAATTCCACCAAATCACAGGATGCGATCTGACCAACCTGATTAGCTTTTTTCTTTTTCTTTTTGTTCCAAAGAAAGAACAAACCTCTGTGTTGAAGGTAGTAGTGATCACAAAGCATCTCACTAGCCTGTTTTGTTTAGCTTTATTCTCTTTATTTTTCACACATTTGCGCTGTTCCTCGTATACCAAATAGTAAAGCATCAATGAAGGGCACCCACCCTTTGTAGTTAAGCAGACGCAACCACTAAAACACATACCTGTTTGTTTTAGATTTACGGAGACTCTATGCGGTGCGGTCATAAAAATAGAGTTAAATACACGTTATTTGGTTTGAATAAACTTTACGTGGAAAAAAGTGTGGTGCCTGTGAATAAAATTATTAATATTAGTAGGAGTAGCAGCATCACAAAAAGTTTTCAATTCTTTCCTGTATAAACGTGATTTATATAAATTGCGTCTCATTTCTTTCTTTGTTTTTTCTTTCTTTATCTTCAAGTGTTATGAAATTTTTTTATATTATATTATATTCTACCATTTTAGTAAAGTTGTCTTTAAAAGTAAATTTATTTTATTCTGTCTAAATAAAAATAATTCTTTTAAATTAACTTTTACAATATTACTATTTCAAGCAAAAATTAATTATTTCAATATCATTTCTACTAAAATTTAAAAATATTATTTTTGTTTTTTTCCTGCTTTGATATTACCAGCGCGCATTCCCCTGTACACGTAGTCACGTAGATTACGGGTAACTGCCCCTATCATCACTTTGCCCAGTCACTGACTTCCAAATACAACGAAAATAAGATAAAAATTTAGGAAACATCGCGGAAGCAACGTCTCTTTATCTGCTGCGAACTCCCAAAGCAACGTCCCAGAATTTCCCCTTATTGTTGTTCACATTCCTCAGCACCACATTAGTATTGTTCAAGGACACACACATTAGTGTTGATTGAAAGATGGCACACATGCTGGCAATGGTGATAGACGGTGTTGGTGGCTTTGTCAAAACGCTTTGGGGTCTGCAAGAACGGCGATGGTCTTACACTTTCGATGTTGTTACCTCTGCCGCGGTGTCCATAACCATGACATTTGTGTTCTGTTTGTTGTCCATTCATAATAATCATAGACAAAGACGAGGTGATATGGTCTTTGCCTCTTTCTGATGTAAACTATATATTCTTCCATATTCAATAACTATATGTTCTTCTCTCATCATTCAGCAATTTTTATCAAAATTTGATTTAAGATATCTTGGTTGCTACAGAGTGTTCATCACTTCAGTAAGCTAAAACTTCATTTACTTTGGCTAATTGATCTCTCCAAACCCTAGCTTTTAAGTAAAGCCTGTTTTGGGCAAATGAAGATTAGCACATCGTAGATAATATATCATATCTTGAATGACTCGCACACTTTCATGATATGAGCAATGAATAAGAGGCAGATGTTGGTGAAGTTTCATATTCGTAACTACCAGAGAAATAGAATAAGGTAAGGTGGTAAAGTATGAGATTGAGATGAATTATTGGTGGAAGCGTTTCTAGTTAATCCATCTGCACAGTGCACATTTACTAGAGCGCACATACAATTTTCTTTTTCTTCTGGATAGAGTGAAGACAGCAGATAACCACCAACCGGTTCAAACTATCAACTCTAACGTTTTTCCACACTATATATAGTCAAATACCGGCTAAATTTGTAACCTTCTGTAACACGTTCAGTGTACACTGAAGACAGAGCTTCGAAAACAGCAGACATGAACCCTGATATTATGCTTAATTCTTTTCTTCAAATTATGCTCTACTTTTTAACAGATTTCTCTCGGCAAAATGTGCTTTTTTCCCTTCATTACTGTCTTTTGTTTTTCATAATTATTGATTCTGCATTTCCTGCCCAGACTACTCTCTACTTTTCAAAATTCAATAACACCAACCAAGGACCTAGAAAGCAATAAGGCTTACCAAATCATAAGTACCCTGCTCCCCATTTTACATGTACCCCAATCTCAGGATCTCCTCCAAGAATTTATTTTTCTTATAAAGAAACAAACTCCCCATCAGCGATAAGCATTTTGAATTAATAGCATGTCAACATTCCCAAATAATGCTCCTTGTTCTCTTGTAAGTTAAAAGATGTGGCTTACTAAACAAACAATTTCTTAATTGTTGAAGTCAGCCAACGTTTGTTGACTTTGAAGAATCATTTACAGGGCCACTTAATGGTATCTCCAAAATGATCTATATCCCTTGCTGTACCAGCATTGGGTATAACACAAAAATGTCAAGGACAAGGACTCCTAGCATTACCAGTCACTACTGCGTAATGCATAGGATGACAAATTTTCATAGGTACTATACATTCCGCAAAAACCAATTATTAGCTAAAAGATATAAATCAGATACACTAACTTATTTCTTCCTATGTGCTATACCAATCAGCACCAACTCCTTAGTCCTTCCTCATGGCTCCACCTTATTTATTTAGTCCTGAAGCAGATGTGCAGGAAACGATGATTTCCTTGCTGCTGGATGGAGCAATTTTTTATGTGCCAAAAACTATTACACAGCAATATAACTAATGGCTACCAAAAAGCCCCCTTTAAGGCAAATAACAAGGAAAGGCCCCTTAAAGCGAAGTCAGGCCTGCAGGTGTCCACTCTTTTCCAAGTAGGATATCACTATCTCAGCCATATCATTGGGAGATTTACACTCACTTCCTTTCTGTTGTAATACTATCTGCAAGATAAAGGGGGCACTGTCTTTTGAAATGAAAATAAAAAGTGGAATCAAATAGATGGTAAACAGAAAAACAATGATTTATTAGAATCTCAGAGATAAAAGTTCAGCAGAAGTTTCAAAGGAAAAGCAAGAAGCTGGGTCACTATGACATCTGGTCGATATAGTATGCCTATGCCCCATCTATTTAAGATCAGAAAAATCAAAGCAGGAGTGAAGTTAAAAATGAAATAAAATAAGCAACCCTTTGCAGAAGACAACAGTTTTCCCTTTTAGGTTGGATTCCAGGCAAAGAGAAGTAAAATATTCAATTAAAAATCAGTACAATATCCATTTGTTATTTGGTAATATTATTTGCACAACGAAGTTTTCAATCAATTTAGAACTGGTCATTGATGACTCAATTATCGGTTAACAAGGAGTATAGATTAGTTAACGGACTAATAACCTGAACCAGCTTATCAGTAACAGATTCTTTGTTGTTTAACCAAAAGCATATACCTTGTTAGCCAATAATTGAGACATCATTAACACGTGTAAAAATGGTATGAAAAGTTAGTGTGCATGAATCATTTTCGTTTCCTATTCCATTCTTCTTGACCAATACTAACATGCACAGCACAAGAAATACAAACCTCACAATTAGATGGTGGTTCATATGGATCATCTATACCAGTGAAATCTGCAGCATACCAAATAAGTAATTCAATCCCATTAGGAGAACTGATGATCCATTATGTTGATTAGAAAGAAGAAAAAGTTAAGTGTGATATATATAACTGAAGTGCTGGTGCTAATATAATTAAATAACAAATACATCAGTACAAGATTGTTGCACACCATGGATACATAATACCAAATTAGAATGCAAGCAGTAATATGAAAATTTATACCAAGATTACCTTTGATCTTTCCAGCCCGAGCAAGCTTGTAGAGTCCCTTTGGGTCCCTAGCTTCACACACATGTAGTGGCACATCTATGAAAACCTACAACATGTGAGCATTGTATTAGCTACGAAGATGATTGTACAGTACCCTATTAGCAGATGCCAAACTACCTGCATTATTTGGATCATCACAATAAGAAAAATATACCTCAATAAAATCTCCTTCTGGCAGTAGCGCTCTGCAAGCATCTCTATCCCTTTGGTAGGGTGATATTAAACTAGTGATGCAAATAACACCAGCATCTGCAAAGAGTTTTGCCACCTCGCCTGAAATTTTTTAAATCATGATGCCTGACTATTTATAAAGTAATACAATATAACTGGAAGATAAAAGCATTTATATATTGTAGAAAGTAGAAACTAACCAATCCTTCGTATGTTTTCTGAACGATCTTCTGCTCTAAAGCTAAGATCACGGTTTAGACCATGCCGAATATTGTCACCATCAAGGATGTAAGATAGTTTTCCTCTGGAGTGCAAGCTTTGACTCAAAGCGCATGCAATAGTGCTTTTTCCTAAAACCAATAATGACTAGTGAGTCCAGCAGGGGGGGGGGGGGGGGAGTAATGGTATCTAGAAGAATTAGAAGTATATCCTGACATCTGAAGAAACTTAACACAAGCTTTTATCTCCTTCATTTGTAAAATTATATTTGATAACAAACATGAATTGGTTCAGCCAATGTCATGCTAAAAATTACACATATATCATGACAAAATTGTTAACTTAATATAAGATCACCAACACCAAGAGCATAAATTAAAAATAGCTGCTCGCAGGCAATCTAGCTGGTGATACTTGTACATCATTTTAACAAATCTGGGCTAAGAAACAGTAAGCATAGTTTGACAAGAATCTACTTCAGGTTACAAATAGGTTGGAAAGAAGAAGCAGAAAATGGTGCATAAGAAGCAAGACACTGTAACATTTTAAATGTTCACTTGTACAACAATATAAATAGTAGTTAAAACAAAGTAGCAAATACTGAAAAGAATATTCACAGTTTCTGGCTTTCTGCCTATGCATTGAATGTAAGAGTAAGATAACAGACAACATATATAAAAAAAGAAGCCATATAAAGCCATAGCTCCAAACTAAATCACCATTAGAATCCTATTCTTGCACATAATTGTGCTTTTACTTTCACATGATTTCAATGAACTAAAGCAGGCATTCAGAGACAGTAACTATCTAAAACTCCACAAACCTGAACCACTGAGGCCAGTTAGCCATATAACACAGCCTTTTTGCTGAAGTAGTTGCTGCCTATCGCGTTTCTGAATTGGACAGTCATGCCACAAAATGTTTGTCGACTTCCCAACGCTTGACATCTGGTGGAGATTTTTACCTAGTTAGATAATAAATCGGTTAACAATTTGAACCCTAACAATTATAATCATATAGTCAGTCACTTCTAAGCTAGACAAAAAAAAAAAGTCAACTGCCCGTGAGTATGTACCAATATTCAATGCTTATTCTACAACTCAAGAGATTTCTAGTTTCACTGAAACAGGAATTTCACAAAGGAATCGTTTGCTTTGTATAACAACCTTGAATCTCAAAAGATGAAAATGAAAAGGAGAAAATGAAAAAGAAAACAGCAATATAGAAACAAATCTACAACACTTACTATTCTCTCTATTATTTAAGATTATGATTTATGATCTTACCTGAACAATCACTTTGGTAATGGCAGCCTTATCAGCTCCTAAGAGCCCAATCAAGAATCTGTTCGATTTTTTTAATCGGCGAACAGATGCATCGATTTTAAGTTGACTGTTTGGCCAATTGGCACATCATAGAGCCAAAGGTTGTTGTAGCTACAAGGCACTGAATTATGACCCACGTAGCTGAGCTGTACACATTATATGGTTCAACAGGAATCCCTTACTTCGCCGTCTTTCTTTCCTAATAATAATTATATCGTTGAACTTGAGCGTCTGAGTGTGACCAATTCATATGGAAACATATGGCATTTATTTAAAAATTCATCAATAAAATAAAAAATTTAAAAGTTCAAGATTCCGAATGATCATCTAATTCCTCTACGCACGGTCTTCTACGATATGACGAAGCCCGTTGAAACTACCGAATGACTATAAACGTTTGCAAAAAAGGAATAACAGTGATACAAATAAAGTGCAACCAAACAAGGAATTTCAGAAAAGGCATTCGTGATTCGAGATTCGAGATTCCAGATCTTGATAGCTTTTCAAGGATTGCGAGGAAAAAATAAAAAGAATCTTAGAATGAAAACAGTACCAGAAAACGCAGCACAGTCATCTGTCCAAGCCGAGTGAGAATCCTCCTTGGCCTTAATTGGCTTGAACCAGTTCCCTGAGCATTTGCGGCTACATTTCAACAAATTCGATCCGGCGACATTGATTTCGCAGAGTTTAGCAAACCCTAGCTTCTCCGCCGCTGATGACGGAGACGTCACCGATGGTCGATATTCGACCTTGTGGAACATTCCGGAACTACACGGCGCACGCGGTGCTTTCACGGTGCTCATCTCGGCGGAGGAAGATGAAGTAGGCGGCAAACAAATGTAGAAGATTGAGCTCGGACAGCAGAGAGTCCCTCTCTCCGTAACCGTTTTCTGTTATGGCTAACATAACATTACATGGAGATATATTTATAAATTATAACAAGGTTTGTGCGAATTCGATTTGTCATTAGCAAAGGCTATAAAAGCAGTCGCAGATTAATAACAAAAGAAAAACTTGTCGGGATTTGCCATCTTGCGATTCAGGGCCATAGTGGAAACAACAACGGTTTTTTCATTTTCCACGTTATCACATTTTTTCGAGCAAACTAGCAAGCTAAATCAAACTTGTACAATCATATAACATACAACAAGAAGGAAAAATAAAGAGAGAGAATTGTGGGATGTGATAGGTGATGTGATAGAGATATAGAGAAAAAAAAATGTGTTGTATGAGTTTGTTGTATGTTTTAGTTGTATAATTATGTTATCTCAACTAGCAAAGTTGTCGTAATTTTTTTTTTGGGTTATGGAATTTAATTCCTAGGAAATAAAAAAATGTAATATAATGCCAGATTACTTCTTGTTTCAGTTGGCAACGCAAGCTGAGATTGTGGGAAGAGCTCCCAAGTTCGATCCCCACTAAACACACTCTTCGGGAGGGGTGAAGAACCTTAACTGTGACTAAGCCCCGAATAAGATTGCCCCTGGTAGCGATGACAATATGGGCTAGGCCCGCCGGGCGGGCTAAGATTTTGAGCCCACAACCCACTTTGGCCTGCCCTGCTTAGCCCAAAAATTTTGCGGGCTAGAAGCGGGCCGGCCCTGGCCCGCGGGCCAATTTTTTAAATTAAAATAATCAAAATATTATTAAAGTAACTTAAAATGAAAAATTATTTGGGTGTTTCATACTTCATAGTGATTAATAAAGTATGGAAACAATTTTCATGTGACTATAACATGCTATAATTGTTATATCATGTAGATTTATTTTTTTTATACAAGAATCACGTTTAAATCATGAAATTATATGTCCTCCGTATAAATATATTTATATTAGGATTGTGAAATAAATTTTAAAAAGTGACATTAAAATTAAGTTTTGATATAAAAATAATTTTAAAAAACGAAACAATTATAAAATTAATTAAATATTTTTCAAATAATAATTTTTTAATTTTTGCGGGACGACCCGCTAGCCCGCGAGCCCGCACATATGCGGGGCGGGGGTGCAACTTCTAGCCCATATTCTAAAAGCGGGCTAGCCCGCCCCGCACTATTTTTTTGCGAGCCAAAGGCGGGCCGATGCGGGGCGGGGCGGCCGCATTGCCATCTCTAGCCCCTAGTAATAGGGGATACCTATGGTTTATACAAAAAAAAAGATTACTTCTTGTTTTTTTTTGTCATTATAGTTTAAATATATATTTTTTGTTAGTTTTTTTTATGACATGTCACGTTTAGAGATATTATGTCACACTATTTACTATTGGGCATAAATATAACTTTATTAGGATTTGAGATTTTCAATGAAAGAAAGGAAAGAAGAGAGAAAAAGAGAGAATATGGAAGCACACGACTATTGGAATTAAAGTATTTTAAGTTATAAATTTTATAAAACTACGTCATTTTTGTGCCACTTTGGATACTATAGTGACAAATAGTGTGATATAGTGTCAATAAACGTAACACGTCATAAAAAATTAATGAGAATCACAGAGTTGAACTATAGTGACAGAAAAAAAAAAGAATTCAAGTATTGATTTCCTAGTTTATTCCACATTTTTCACTTGCACCTTTTTCTTTCTTTCTTTTTATTATATGTCACATTTTTTTATTTCTATCTACTCCTTTTATATACTTTTCATATTCAAAATTTAAAGTATGAAAAAATATTTAAGAAAAAGAAAAAAAGGCTCATAAAGAGAAACAATATATTTTGAGTATAGTAATTTTTTATTCATAAATTATTAATAGTATTATCAATATTATGACAACTAACACGTAACCAGTTGAATATTCAATCTAACACTAATTAAACTATAAATTTCATCATCTAAATGGATAAAGTATCTTTTAGGGATTTAATGGATCTACGCATGTAAAAACGTTTTACACACTCATTCAATTATATATTGTCACATTATTTGATGAGAGTTTAATAGCACATGAGGTGTCATATTCATTAAATGATATAATTTCATATTATTAAATGACTGTGTAAAACTTTTTTATATTGTCATTATATACTAATTAAACTCATCTTTTAATAAAATTCTCCTTGCAAGGCTTGAGTTAGACTCTTTTTCTTAGGAGTCATATATATATATATATATAAAAATTTAAATAAAATATATTTCTAAAATTAATATATTGAACTTATCCAATAATCAAAAGATTTATAATAATTAATATTTAGAGTGTGTTTGACTTTCCATTTAAACTAGCTGAAAGTTAAAAATAATAGATGAAACCATTTCAGCGGTGTTTGAGAATGTAACTTTTTTGGTAGCTACAAGCTTTTTCTTAAAAAGCTACTTGGGGTAGCTTTTTTCAAAAAGCTTCAATTTTCAGCTACTAGCTGAAAATTAATTATAAGTTTAACCCTCAACCACCCCCACTTATCATTATTTAATAATTAATGTTGTACTTAAATGTCATTTTACCATTTTCAACTAGTTTTAACAAACACATTCAATATTTTTTCAGCTTTCAGTTAGCTTTAAACTTTCAACGAGCTTTTCAGCTTTCAGCTAGCTTTAAACTTTCAGGTAGCTTTTCAACTAGTTTTACCAAACACACTCTTATTTACATAAAGTATATATTAAAGCAGGAAAAAAAGAAAAAAAATCAATAGTTATTAAGGAAAGTTGAGTTCACTATGCCAAAAAAAGCTTTTTATCGCGGTTCTAGAAGCCCTTTTATCGCGGCTACGACCGCGGTGTACCGCGATGAGATAAAAGGAATTTACCGCGGTTAATTTTCGGAACCGCGGTAATTGAGTTAGCCTTTTTACCGCAGTTCCGAAAAATAACCGCGGTAAAAAGCCTGGAAGCGTGAAATTTCTGCAAACTTTTTTACCGCGGTTGCCTTTGCGAACCGCGGTAAAAATCCCAAAAATCCTAGCTATTTCATAGTTAATGTCTATCTGTTATATTAAAAATCCCAAAAATCCCAATAGAAAGCCAAATATGATTTAATCGCTGAAAATAATTAACTCACAAGCCTTTACCTTCATCTACATTGCAACGTAAAATAGACTAAAGGTAGCAGTCATCCATTTAAGTTTATAACATATAACTTAATTAACTAAAGGTAGCAGTCATCCACCAAAAAAGTTAAATGTTATTTATGGGTTTTGCCAATTAGATGCACTCAAGCACAAGGAAAAATAGTTTGAACTTAGTGGATACAACTGAGTTCAAACTTCAGCATCACCGGCTTCCAAGGAAGGTGGAATACAAAGTGTACGCCCCAATCAATACTAACAAGAAAATAGGAAGGAAAAAAACATAAGTTTATAATGCATGAAACTTAGATAAGCCCACTTTAACCCTTTCCTCCTTTCTGTTAATCAATTAGATAAGCTGTTCCTGGTATGTCCATAGGGAACGAGATTAGTCCTTGTATAAATGCAACAAAGTTGTCCCTTAAATTCTCTAAGGACTTGGTTGAATCATAACTGATAAGTTTTTTGGCAGTCAAATCAAATATCATCTGCATGGAAGTATACATATATAGCAAGCCATGATTTAGACATGGAATGGCAAAAGGAGACAGGGTTTAATGAAAACAAGAACAGTTGGTGTAATAGTTTTACCCTTGCTGTTTCTTCCTTGAACTCAACACTGTCTTGACATGACCACTCCTGTAATGTTCTGCACGCTGTCTGTTCAACCTCTGAGAGCATCATTTTAAGGCTTTCAGGACCAAAGAGATGCAACACCATATTCTTAAGGTACTTGTACATAAACCCATGTAAGGAACCCACATTTTGTTTCCCAACAATCTCTGTGAATGTATCTGGATACCAACTCTGGAACATTTGTCCTTCCCATTGGAAGATAAAATAATTAAGATCCGGGTCTGTTGACACTACAACTGGTCGTCCCACCAAGTTGGTCTTGAAGATTGATCCATACCTGAAAGAGACAAAATGGAATGCTGATTGGTAATCCTATTACTATTAGTATTACCCTATCCTCTAACAAAAAAAGAAAGCTTGCACTGAAAACTGAAATACTTGTTACCTTTTCATTCTTTGCTTGATGAATGGAGAAATATCAGAAGTGGTGTTGGGGGAGAAGAACTGAAGGGTCTCACCCAGAAGAGGCAAGCCCATTGAACCTGGTGGGAGTTTTCCTTTGCAGCTGGGATTTCTCCATCTATAAACCCAATGTGTAATGGCTATAATAATCATTGCTCCAAGACATAGAGCCAACATTTTTCCTTATAAAATAGAAAAACAGAATGAAACTCTTTGTGAGTAAAGAGAAGATATAATAGATTAAAAGAGTGAAGTGCTGAGAGGGGTGTTGACAGAATTAAAAGGAATAATGGACAGGTTTAGAGTGCCAGAGTTAAAGTGGGCTTATGTTAATCAATTCAACATTAAATTTATGTAAGTAATTTGAGTCATATCTAAAAATATGGCTTTAACTTCACCAGTTCCCTAAAAAATAAAAACCAGTATTAATGTCAGTACTGTTGTAGTAAGATGCATTTTCTATATCATGTGTTCAGGAAGGCAAGTCAAGGTATCATTCTCTTAGTCTTACCCTATCATTTGTCAATACATCACAAACTTCCTTCGGATCCCACAATCTGCTATGTCGTCCAGGATTCTTAATAGATTCTTCTTGAACAATTTCCCTGCCCATTTCTCGGATCAAGTCATGCATTTCTATACAATTATTCATATCAACACTTATAAGAGCCTTATCTATAAGGTTTCTTATCCCTATATCTGCAAAGAAACCATGATATAGAAAATGGGAGGAGACTATGGCTTTGTGTTTTGGTATTGTTAAATAATTTAAATTTATGAGTATATATATATGTGTGTACTTGTTTCATTATTTGCTAGAAGAGATTTACCAGCCCAATTCACTCTTCTCATCCCCCTTATGAAGAGCAAGTTGTGCCCTTCGATACCTATTATCAAGGAAAAGGAAGGAGAATAACTATCAGACAATGAGTGATGTTGGTGCAAAGAAAGTAGAAGTTTCTGAAACCAAAAAATGAAAATGAAAAAAAAAAAGAATACCAATCATCAGAAGCTTTTTGGACGGCTTTGTACTTGCTTTCTAACTGCTTCTGAGAAGCTAGAACCTTGAGAAAATGGAAACACAAAAGTTCATTGAAAATGAAAACCAGGCTCGAATACATTGATTGACCAATCAGAATTGGGAATAACTGAGAATTATATATTATATATGTAAATAAAACAAAAGGTGAAAAATTGAATACATACTTGTGCTGTAGCTTGGCGAACCTTTACCAAATCATTATTAATATTCGCCACAGCTTGTTCTAACACAACCACAAAATAGATCCTTAATTAAAGCACTAATTGACTATACAATATGAACAAATCCACAAGATATTTCTAACATAAGTCATTCAAGTTTCAAATTCAACAACCACAATACTGATCCAAATACTAATTTGCCACCATAGATATGATTTGCCACACACATATAAGAATAACCAAAACTTAGTATCCACTGAAATCACCCCTAATTATTGGGGAAAACTTGAAACTAAAATCAATCACATAATGCGTAAATTCAGCGTTCTTGCAAACTTCTTGATGTAAACTAACTTAAAAATTGAAGTTGCATTAGGTTTCTTTTACATTTTCTGTTTCTTGATATTATGCGTTTGTCTTTGAAGAAGAATGCTTTTACTGCTCAGGTTAGACTTGAATGAGCAATAATTTTTACTTTGATGTTAAATTAACATGGAGTTGTTCAGAAATCAGAAGTAATCTATGTGCCACTTATCCTAGATTTCCACCATCAAGACTTTAAAGTATGACTCGAAATTGAAGTAGCTAAGATGCTTCCTTAAATAAGAGAAGGGTAAAAAATGAACTTGTGCTAAAATGTCCAGCTCAAAGAACTAAACTCACCACAATGTTTTCATTCAATGTGTCCCTTTCCTCGAAAGAAATATCAGCTACTGTTATCTACCCCTCTTCAGCCAGATCGATGCTGCCACCAGCCATACCATCGCCACTGTACAAGCTGCCTCTCCCCTCTGGCAGCGCTGTCGTGCGTTCCTCAAACCATCTTCACGTGTGTGCTCCTCTCCCGCTCCCTTACCGGTGGACTGCAGCGACGACGATGTGGCTAGACGCAGCGGTGACGCACACGGGCGGAGGAATGCGCGCAACTGCCACACAGAATCGGACGGAACCAGGACGCAACAGCGACAGAACCTACAGTGAAGACACGCAGCGACGACGGCGACTTGTCAACAGGGACGAGACGCAGCAAAACGGCGACAGGAGACACAGGGGCGGCGGAGCGTTTCAGGAGGGAAGAAGTAGGAGAACAGCTCGCGGAAGAAGAGAGGAAGAAAATAGGGTTTGGAGTTTTTAAAAAATATTTTTTTAATGGACTGCGGTAAATACCCCAATTTTTTTTAAAAAAATAAAATTTCAAAACTCATTTACCACGGTTGCTGAAAGCAGCCGCGTTTAGTCTAAATAACCAATTTTTTACCGCGGTTCCTTTTCGGAACCGCGGTAATTGAGTCCATTTTTTTTTTAAAATAATGACCTATGATTCTATTATCGCGGTTGTTTTTCGGAACCGCGGTAATTTCCATGCATGGCTCAAGTGTCGAAGAACCACTTTGACCACTTATACTTTTTTTAAGAATTTGTCAATTATTTTCATTTTACTCACAGACAGTACACTTAAAATAAATGATACATATGCACAAATTAATTTTGAAAAGATCACAAAATAAGTTCTATAAATAAATTGAGTTTTGTTTTTAGTTATCGATTATATGAATTTTTTTTCTTTATATCTTTACAAATGCATTTTTTTTTAAATTCTTCTATGTCATTATACATATGTTAACACTAATGTTTCCCCATCTTTTCCTTCCTTTTCTTCTTTCTCTGCCCCTCCCCCCTCCATCTCAGGGAAGAAATCCTAGCACTCTAATGTTGGTCCCATAGGGAATCTAGAGGAGAGGAGGTTGAATAGATTCACAAAAACTTTTTTCTTTTTTAAAATAAAAAATCGTTTTCCCCTCTCTAATTTGCCTTCAAAATTCCTTAAAATTGGGTTTTCAAAAAATAAATTTTCAAAGTTTAATATCAAATGTGCAGCGGATCAATGAATTGCAGAAGGTAATTGATTACCAAATTTGATGCAGAGGGTAATTGATTACCAAGATTGAATACTCAATTTTGTGATTCAATTTTCAATATTATGTTCATTATTGCAGTAACAATCAATTAACACTTAACATTTCACAGTTATTATGCAGATCAAGATTCAGATTTATATGCCAAGAAACTCAATTCAAATAGAGTAGGGATAGAGAAAATAACACAGTCGTTTATACTGGTTCAGCCACAAAAAGGGACCTACATCCAATTTAGATTTAGCATACCACTAAACCTGCTTTCACTATAGAATTGATTACAAACACCATGCACATTCAATCCTAAAGAAAGACTTTATAACAAACAATTGACTCTTGCACCCCACAAGAGCATGTTCTTCAATGACACCCCGTCATATGAACATCAACCTTACCCATGACTTCTCATCACAAGATTTCAAACATATCTCTATGAATACCCTATTCAAGAGATAACACAATTCAACACAAGCAATAAGAACTAAGTTTGAAACAATAGCACCTTGTTTGTGCAGATAAACTCCATGAGAATATCAAAAGCTTTCTTCCATTTGCCTAATCATCTTGGATTAAGAGTTCTTGAAACTGCAGATTTTCTGGACCTTTTTGAGTAGATTTCTTGGAGAGAGTTTTCTAAAAAGAATCTTTCATACTTTTGAAAATTCAGCTCTTCTCTTACTTTTAAAAACAGTTTTGAAAACGTCCAGCAAACTTTGTGGTAATCGATTACTAGCTTGGGTAATCGATTAAACCAGAGTGTATTGTCAAAGAACTCAAATATGATCCTAATCATGAATTCAGGCAGTTTTAAGTTTTGGGTCAACTTCGGGTCCATTACCAACTGAAGTAATCGATTAAACCAGAGGCAAATCAATACTTAGTTGAGTAATTTAGCTACCAAGCTATCCAAACTTGAAATTTCAATCATGAACTCAACTTGCATAATCATAAACCAATCAAGGAAGAATTATCAAACACACATATTGCCTAAGACTAAAAACAATCAATACAAGTGCCACATCTATTGAAACTTGTTTGGCACTGCAAAATGAATTGAAACATAAAGCACCTATTTTCTACAACAAAACTGAAACAATTAATACATGAGAGACTTGAGGAATAACTTGTATCTTCCAATATAACTTAAGTCCAACATCTAAACCACCACCAAAACACTTACTTGATTTTCTCCTCACACTTAGGGTTTCAAACCTTACAATGAGCATTAAATCCTAACCGGAATAGAAGAACATGATAATCGGCGATGATGAAATCTTCTAGGTGGTGGATGGTGCTCCGTTTGAGTTCATCATTAAGTGTGGTTTTTTTCTAAGGAAGGAAACATGATTTTTATAAGGGTCACATAATCCATAAGCCACTCTGATTTTGAGGTGGTGGAAGAGGGAAGGGAAGGAAAGGAGAAGGAGAAGGAGAAGGGGGAGGAGGAGGGGAGGGGAGGGAGGAGACAAAGAAGAAAGAGGAGGAGGGGGAGGGGGAGGGGAAATGAAGAAGAAGAAGAAGAAAAAGACCATTAGTTTAAACAAATGTATAATAATAAGGATGAATTTTAAAAAATTACATTTATAGGCATGTAAAAAAAAATATTTGTAAGGATTAAAAGTAAAACTTGATTCATTTATAGAGATAAAACATATTTTACCCTCTCTTATAATAATCAAACATATTAAAGCACAACAAATAGCAAGAAATAAAATACAAAACTATAAATATAATTATATATTGTAATATATTGGTTAAAGAAACAACCTTAAGATTGTTAGTAAAAATGTGAGATGGTTATTGTAATTCTGTTCAAAAGTGTTACTCTAAACTTTTATTTCAAACAACTTCATATAAAATTAGTTGACAACATTCTGAACTAACTTATTGTAAATTTGTTATAGTTTGTTATAGTAAATCTAAGAATAATTTTTTAAATATCGACCCAGTTGAATCTAAAAATAATTACTTTGGTGGGTGGACTCATTAGTTTTGAGATCCCACTCACTTAATCGAGAGATTCTTTTGTGGATTTTGTCTTACAAACAATGAGACAATTTCATTAAGTATAGATAAATGAACTAGCTAGCTTATTACATATTCCCTCTAGACTTGAATATAAATAAACGGTTTTTCTATAGTGTGCCCCAGGACACACTTTAACAATCATTAAAATTGGTTTTCCAATGCCACTTTTAATGTATTTATTATGAGAGAGAGTGACTACTATTTAAAGAGCATTAAATCTGATTTTTAACATTAATTTACTTCCATTTTTAACCCTATCGTTTTCATCTCTATTATTTTTTGTATTTTCATCCCAAACATCACAAACTTATATTATACCTTCTTCATTGCAAGATCATGTCAAAAACTGTACAAGCGGTAAATTTTAATTTCTTATTTTTACATTTATTTTCATATTATTAATTATTTGATTCCAGCAGAGGAAATGATAGAAAAAGTAAACATGTTTCAGGGTAATATTATTATTTGTGCGGATTGACTAAATCCATCACCAAATACCAAAAGAACTTTGTCATTTTATTCAAATCAAAATTTATTGTCCTTGCACTCTACAATTATGGAGGTAAATAATAAAAAAGAAATCTTCATAAAGCAGAGAAGGTATAATATAAGTTTGTGATGTTTGGGATGAAAATATAAAAAATAATAGAGATGAAAAAGATAGGGTTAAAAATGGAAGTAAATTAGTGTTAAAAATCAGATTTAATGTTCTTTAAATAATAGTCACTCTCTCTCATAATAAATACATTAAAAGTGGCATTGGAAATCTAATTTTAATGATTATTAAAATGTGCCCTAGGGCACACTATAAAAAAACCGATAAATAAAATAAGGAAAATGCTAACTAGTATCTTAAAGACATTTATTATGAAACCAAAAAAAAATATTGAAGTGTGTAGCATTCAATGTTGTAAATGCAATCAATGTTGTGATTTCCAATAAAAACATACTATATATGGTTCATTAACTAGTTGCTTTAGAGCACTCGTTAACAGGACCCATAAAATAAATCTAACTTTTTTTTTATGCGTACTTATGAATCTGAGAGTGTGTTTGGTAATTCATTTCAGCTAGCTGAAAGCTGAAATTAGTAGTTGAAACAATTTCAACGTAAGAAAACTTTTTTGGGTAGCTACTAGCTTTTCTTGAAAAGTTACTTGAGGTAGCTTTTTTAAAAAAAAAACTCATATTTTCAGCTAGGCTTAAATACATTTTTGGTCCCTATACTTTTGTAGATGGGTGATTTTGGTCCCCCTAGTTTTAATTGCTCAATTTTGGTCCCTATATTTTTGTAAATGGGTGATTTTGGCCCCCTAGTTTTAATTGCTCAATTTTGATCCTTCTTCTTTAAAAATTGAACAAATCTAATCCTACTGTTAGCCTCCCATTAAATATTTAGTAGAGTTTGTTGACATAGATTTAATTTTGTGACATGTAAACTATTACATGACAAATATTATTATTTAATTTTATCTCTTAATTTTTTTTAAACGAAAAATCAGAGCTTGCAGATTTCAGTTCGCTTTCGATTTCATTTTAAATTACATTTCATGCCCGAATGAGATTTTAGTTCGTTTGGTTGATGGCTTGAAGCAGACCTGTAATTGTTTTAGTTTTAGGACTTGTATTTGCTTTATTGATTTTGAGAAAATTGAAGTGTAGTAGTAAGGTTTTGTTTTTTGATTTTGTTTTCTCATTGTATTAAATATGCAGAATCTGGTTTTATTTTTTGATTTTTCGTTTAAAAAAATTAAAAGATAAAATTAAATAATAATTTTTGTCATGTGATAGTTTACACATCATAAAATTAAATCCATGTCAGCAAAATCTACTAAATATTTAATGGGAGGCTAACAATAGGATTAGATTTGTTCAATTTTTAAAGAAGATGGACAAAAATTGAGCAATTAAAACTAGGGGGACCAAAATCACCAATTTACAAAAGTATAGGGACCAAAATTGAGCAATTAAAACTAGGAGGACCAAAATCACCCATTTACAAAAGTATAGGGACCAAAAATGCATTTAAGCCTTTCAGCTACTAGCTGAAAATTTGTTACAAGTTTATCCCCCAACCACCCCCGCTCATCATTATTTAATAATTAATGTTGTCTTTGTATGTCATTTTACCAGTTTCAGCTAGTTTTACCAAACACCTTCAATCAAATTAGCTAGTTTTTCAGCTTTAAGTTTTCAGCTAATTTTTCAGCTTTCCTCTAGCTTTTTAGCTTTTATCTAGCTTTCCAGCTAGTTTTACCAAACACTCTAAATATGGATACGGACAAATTAATAGGATGTGCAAGCATTGAGTCATGGACACCGATTTGAGCATCATAAAAATGAGATCACACTAATTACTTTGGTGGGTGGACTCATTAGTTTTGAGAGCCCACTCACTTAATGGAGAGATTCTTTTGTGAATTTTGTCACACAAACAATGAGATAATTTCATTTAAGTATAGATAAATAATCATGGTGGGGCTAGCTCTCCAAGCGAATATTTATCCATCGACAGGACTCGAACCCGAGACCTTACTTAAGGAGAATCAAGCACATGTACCGCTTGAACCAACCCCCGTTGGTAGATAAATCAACTCTCTATATACTACATACTCCCACTAGATGAATATAAATAAAAAAATATCCATATATAGTAAACTAAAATATAAATAAATATTAATTAATTTTACTCTATTTAGAAAATATAATTTATTTTGTACTCCCTCTATTTTTTTTTATCTGTCGTTTAAAGTTTTTATGCAAGTATTAAGAAATTCAATAATTATGTCTTTTTAGCCCACTTTTTTCAAGTAGGTTCTTTCTCTTTCTCTCATTAAACATTAATGCATTTAACATCTCTTATTTTTCATTGAAATGAATTTTTTCCCTCAAACACCATCAATTTATATTCACATTGTTTTACCTTTCACCATAACTTTTTTATTAAAAACATAAAAAATACATCTATTAAAACTTTGAACTTTTAAAACATATATGATATAGTTTTATGATAAATATTTAAAATAAAAAAGAATTAAATTAGGAAAGGGATAAAATTAGAAAACTGGTATTTATTATTGCCTTGTTATCTAAAACGACACTTATTTAAAAACAAATTTATGACCTAAAACGATCGATAAAGACAATGTAGGTAGTAGATGATAACAAGAAAATTAAATAAGATTAACTAATTTTTTTAATTAGTGTAAATTTATTTTTTTTCCATATATTCAAGTTTGGAGGGAGTATTACTTTCTAAACATGTTCTTTAGAGTGAATCATTCACTTTGTTTACTCTCTCAATTAGAAATCTAGAATGTCATTGTCACTTTTTATGAATTTTCTCACTATTTTTCTTGGAGTGTATGTTTCCTATAGAGCTGGGTAACGGGCCGGCCCGCACCGGTCCGCCAAAACCCGTGGATAAATGGGCTTAACCGTTTGAGCCCGCATTGTAAACGGGCCTATAATTTCTGAGTCCGTGTAAGGGCTAGCCCGTTTATTTCAATGCTTTTATTTTTAAATTCAGATTTCATATAAATCTTTAAAAATTTGTAAATACAGTCCTAAAAATTGATTTTCACAGAATTAACAAACCATTTTCACTACACAGAATTTACATAATGCATTATGACTATCACAAAATTTGCACAATTAACAAATCCACAAAGTTAACACAATCCACTTATTCAAACAAGATTTACACTAAATCTAACCAGAATTCACATTTCACATGGATTTCGCTAAGGAGCAGATCGGGCTGGATGCAGTGGAGGCTATGGAGCAGCGGCTGAGCAGAACAGAACAGGGCGACGGAAAGCGGCGACGTGCGAACTGGAGAAGATGCTGAACGGAGGAGCTTGATGTCGAACGGAGCTTCTGGACGCCGAATGGAGCCGCTGCTGGAGGACGCGAGGAGCGGCGGAGCTGGGCGCTGCTGAACGGAGAGCCGCCCTGTTGGACGCTTCTAAACGACGACGCGACGGTGATTCTGTTCCTGCTCCTGTACTGCTGGATGCTGCGACGGAACGGAGGATGGAGGCCGGAGGGAGATGGAGGGAGATAGAGAGGGGACGGCGGCTGTGGTCTATGGAGAAAGAAAGGAGATGAGGAAGAAAGAAGGAGAAATGAGGGATCAATTAGGTTGTGTGTTTTTTTAACTTTTAGTTTTAGGATCTTTTTTTAAAAACTAATTTTAATTTAGCTGCAGTCTGCAGCTTAATATATTAAAAAAAAAACTTAATGGTCCGCGGACCAACCCGCGGGTTTGCAGGGAAACCCATTTAAGACCGCGGGCTAAATGGTTAAATCCATTTAGCCCGCTTCTTAAATGGGCCTATGATTTTGTGGTCTAGACCGGCATGCAGTGCGGGTTTTGCGGACCGGTCCGCGGGCCCAGGCCCATATACCCAGCTCTAGTTTCGTACACCTCGCCAGCATCCCTAAAATCTCCCACAATCTCTTAAAAAGTTCATATTTTGAAATATAATTATATTATGATTCTAATCATTTAATTATTTTTTTAATCTAAATATTTTCTTAATTCAAATTTGAAGTATTATCATTATCATTTAATAACATATACTCTTCAATTAATAATTAAAACAAAAATATCAAATTTTAAATTTTAAATAATACGACATTTGATTTGTATTTCAAATTTTAAACTATAAAAGAGGTATGTTAATTTTAAAATTATATGAAATATTATTGGTTAAATAATATGGTAATTTTTATGAATTAATAATAAAATTCTAAAAATATATACATTTAAATTAGATCATCGATTAAATTTAATTATCTATTAATATTTATATATTGAATTCTTTTTATATATATATATAATCCAAATTAATTATACGACGATATTTATGTATCAAATTTAAATTATGCATTTTAAATTCAATATATGCTTCATATATTTTAATATATATATATATTATTAAAAATGCATTTATATTTTCAGATACTAGTTATATTGAAATATATTTTTTATTTGCATAAAATACTAGTGTAGTTAAAATTTATAGGTAAGTTACTTTGAGTATATTCTTTGTGTTTGTATAAAGAAAAAACATATTTTTAGGTTGTATATATATATTTCATAATTTTTCCCTTATTTCAAAATAAATTTTTTGCTAAAAATATTAAAAAGAAATTTTATCTTTTAATTTCTCATTTTAATAAAATTTCATTTTGGGGGTAAAATAAATAATTTGAAAGTCATTAAATTTTGCATAATTAAGTAGGGGTAATTGTTTTAACTGATGTTGTAGGGTGTTAACGGTTAACACATTCCCTTCACATTATTGAATTTAGAACTCTTGTTAAAAACCAGTTTTTCAATTTAAAATCATTTTTGGATTTTCCATTTTTCCATTTTTCGGCTTGCCGACCTGTCATGACTCTGATCGCAATAAAAGGGAAAAAAAAACCCTTCCTCATTGTCTTCCTTGCACCGCAAAGGGGAGGCTTCTCTACAACTCTCTCGCCGGCCATGGCTAAGAGCAACTGGTTTTAATCAGTTTTTTGTCATTTTACAGATACTTACAATCTTTACTTGGCTTTAATCATGATTAAATAACAAATTATTACTGTTCTCTAGTGGTTATCTTCGGTGCTACAACGATTCAAACGATCCTCTTGTCTTTAGCTCTTTAGTACTCCAACTCCTCAAGCTTCGCACAAGTGTTTGGGGAAAAGGGGCGTGGTACCCGCGAATTCACTCAACCCAGAAGCCAATATGTATTTTGACAGAGCACTGGAAAAATATGGAATGATTACGTACCTGGTAATGGGTTGCAAGTAGGTATTTATAGAGCTCGTAGAAGCTTCTATGAGATGGCGGGGTGATATCCCCTCACTCTGAGGTGGTTATGCCAAGTGTCCTCCTAGATTTGGAGATCAGTATTCTGCTACATTTATGTGTCCCAGTAATAACATGTCACATAGTAAATGAGGGGATTTAACATGCATGTGAATTCTGACTTGGATGTCGCTTCATGCCTTGGACAGGTGTCAAGTTCGAATAAGCCTTGCATTCGGACCGGATGGTTGATGCTGGATAATTTCAACATTAAGCACTTAATCTCACAAAGGGAAGCTTTTAGACCACCAAAACTTAGACTGTATAATTTCAACATTACGCACTTAATCTCACAAAGGTAAGCTTTTATTTCCGGTTATGTGTTGACCCTTTGTTTGTTTTTATAGAAAGTGGGAGAAAAGAAAGGGGTAGGAGAGAAAGAGGGAAGAAAGTTAGAGGTTTGGATGTTTAAGGTTATGCGCACAAACCAAGAAAACTTTTAATGTGTTTTGATTTAATAGCATCTTTACTAATATGACCTCATTTAATTTCCACCCATTTCATTTAACTGTCACTCACTCACATTAATAAAGAGAGACTGAATGTAGTTAAGAGAGAAAATGACAGTAGTTGTTAGTTGAAGTAAGTATTAAATAAGAGTATAGTTGGAAAAAATAATTAATTTTTCTTGGATATCTAAAAAAATAAAGAGTTTTGAAACTTAGGAGTATGCTAAAATAACAAGAGTTTTGGAAATCAACATTTCTTTCTCCCCCTTTCTCTTAACCCAAATAACACAAAAAAAATCCATTTTCTTTATCTCCTCTTAATTTCTTTGTTTTTTTTTTACTTTCTTTCTTCTCACATTCTTGAAGTTGAAGTTTCAATCACAAGAAGGGGGGGGGGGTTAAATTGTGATCTTTTTTAAATTTTGCAAATTCCTTATAATACAAACTCTGCTCAAGTGAAACTTGGCTAAGTATTAGAAGATGAGACTCAAGAAGATAAGAGTTATATTATGTATAGTATGCAGAAGATATGGTTCCTTTTATTGGAAATCTTGTAGGTATCACTTACTTAGGTATTAAATAGTTTTCAAAATAATTTTATGCACATGTAATCAATATGAAATAGAGAGAACTGCACACACAAATTTTATACTGGCTCACCTCTTCCAACCTGAGGCTACGTCCAGTCCCTACTCTAAGTAGGATTTTCTTACTCAACTTTCAATTTACAGTCACTTTGGGTACACCTTACCCCTAGTATTCTTCTGCAGTCTCTTCAGGCTCCTAACAAGTCCCTTCTGTAGTCACTTAAGGCTTCACCCTTACTGCAACTTCTTCTGCAGAAGGTATAGCCACCAGAAACACTGTAGAATACACTCTGGAGGCCTTTCTACTCAACCTATCTCATCACAACTCAGTAAACCTCTCAGATTAAAAGCAAACCACTCAGTCACAAGAGGCACTAACAATCTTAAGCCTCCTTGTGAGCTTTACAGAAGATGTGAGTAGTGAAAAATATAAATACAAGGCTAAAAAATACATGTAATTTAGGCACAACAAATAATGTAATGAGCCAGCTCTCTCTCAAAGACTTTTAATAGCAGAAACTCATAATATTGAAGAGATAGAAATTGTCCAGAAGATATGTATTGTAATTCTGAAGATTTGGAGCTTCTTCTGGTGAGAGGTGTATCTAAACATGAAGAGAACCTCTCAATATATAGAGGAGAAGAGCAACTAGCCGTTGGAGAGGGTGTCTGCACCTCCAACTGTGTTCCTTGTGTTGTCTCTGTCATCTTGCATCTGTTTCTTGCAGATACAGTTGTCAAGTTTGACTGGATGCACCTTTTGAGGTCCTATCTTCTGCAGACAGAAAAACTTGTGAATTCTGCAACCATTTCTTCTGGGAGCACACCATAGGCCATAATTTACTCAGCATAAATTATTCTAAATGTATTTGACCCAACCGCAGCTCTAAAAATGATAAAAACAGAATTTAATGAATTCTGCTTCTTCTTAATTTTTTGTTACAGAATTCTGCTTCTTCTGCAGTATGCTTGACAGCAGAATTCTTCTGCAGAATATCCTTCTTTCTTCTCTAGAGGATTGTCATTGGTATGTGAGAATTATAGAGGCCTTCAGAGAATAATTTTGCTTGACTTTATCTTTGGAAATCTTAGGAAGTCATGAATCTTAAGCATAGTGTTGCTTCTTCACTTTTAATAAAAGTGAATCTTCCTTCTAATTTGATCCAAGTCTGGGAATCTGATTTTAAGGACAAAATTAAGTTTAGTCCAATCATTTAATGTCCAGACTTTCTTTTCTTGTTCTTTGAAAAGCTTCCAATATTTTCAATCATGTTTCTTCCATAGAAATGTATCTTCTGTATTTTCTGCAGACCTTGTTCTTCTTGAATCTTTTTACAGAAGATTTTTTCTCTTTATTTTCTCAACTGCTTTCTTGCTTTCCTTCATCATTTTATCATTTCAAAGATGTTGAAAACACTTTTTGTAGCTTGATGTAGTGTGAGAGTGTTGATCTCTTTCTTTTGGACCTTATTTCTATCTTCTGAAGATTCCTGCCTGTATCTTTTTATCATACACTCAAGCGAAATGATTAGTTCCTTTTAAATCAGAATTATGACAAGTGAATTTTGAAAATCTGTCATTATTAAAACATCATTAGAGGATTCTTGGACCTTACAATCTCCCCCCTTTTGATGATGACAACTTCTCAAAATTTAGCTTGTATGATTCTGATTTTTGTATATATCAAAAGAGCTCCCCCTGAATTTATACTGGGGTTCCAATCATTAATTTTTTTAATTTATAAATGATACATATGCTGCAAATAGTTATTAACAAGATTTTTAACAATTCAAGTGCATCTAGTATATGAAACAAATAAATTTCGCAATCATGATCAATTTCATTAATCAAAATATCAAAAGAAGATCATTACAGCAATCAGAAATTACATCCGAACATCAGAATTCATTACATCTTTCTAATCCCCCTATTTCTACTAAATTTACCACTTCTCCCTCTTTGTCATCAATAAAAAACAAAATGGCCATATGCTCCAGGAGAAGCAGAATCATCATCATCTATTTGGAAGGAAAGGAGTGGTCAGAAGATGATGAAGTAGTAGGTTGGAGAATGTTTTGAGGAGGCTGGAAAGGTGCAAAAGGCATTGGAGGAGCTTGTGGTGCAATTGCAGGAAACACAAAAGTGTTGAACCAGAATTGATGTTGAGTGAACCTCTCAATCATCTCATTGACTGAGTTCTGGAGTGTATTAACATTTGAAAATAGCTTCTTAATATCAACTTTCATTTTCTTCACATGTTTTTCAATTGAGCTGGATGAGGAAAGATCATCAGAGTGTGCAGCAGATTCCTTTGCAGAAGCAGCAACCTTCTATGAAGGTTCAGAAGAAGGGATTTGGGCCTTTTCTGAACTAAGCTGCTAAAGGAAGGTCTCCATTGAGAAGAGATGAGTAGAAATGGTAGGAATATCTTCCCTAAAAGGGACAACAGCAGGAATAGTGGAATCAATAATGGGAGAGGCAAGGAATTGGTTTACCATGCCAGTCCCAAATGTGCCAACAGAAGAAGCTGACTGGATTTCTTCCTTCTTCACTTCCTCTCGTTCTTTAAAAATGTGCAATTCTTCAGTTTTCTCTGGTTCATTAGCTTGTTCTGGAATTGCAGGAGATTACTCTTGCAGAATAGGTAAGGAGGTGGTTCAGAATAGGTTTGGGCCATCATAGCCAAGGTATTGGAAGCTACTCCTTCTACAGAAGCAATGTCAGTGACTTCTAAAGAAGCATCTCTTGCTTCTTCTGAGGTTTTGACCTCAGCATATTCTGTGGCAATCTTAGCAGAATCCATACTCATATCATCTGCAAGGGAGTTTCCAGAAGGAGCTTGAAGCTGAGATGCTGCTTCTTCTTCTACTCCAAAACTGGTAGGGGAGTTTTGTTCACTTTCTTCATATGTGAAAGGACTAGGAGGAGCAGGACATGAATATTCTCCCTTATCTTCTACAGAAGAAGTGGTTTTCTGAATTTTACTAGGTGTGGCTTCTCCAGAAGAAGCAAGCAGGTCTCTTGGGATTCCTTTTCTTTTTTTTTTTTTGGAGAAGGTTTGGAGCACATCCTTCTTCTTCTTAGTCCTTGGAGCTTTAGGACCTTCAGAGGCTCCCTCATCATCAATACTGCTGGAGAAGAATTGAGAAGGTTCCAGCTTCTCTATGTGCATTTTTCTCACATTGCTCCTATCAAAGAAGGTGCAAGCCTCTATGCATTCTTCTCCATCAAGAGCCACTTGGTGGTATCTAAAGATTCTAGTCAGAATCATCCCATATGGGAGGCTAGCTCATATGAACCTTGAGGTTCTATTTTTCATGGACCTTAGAAATTTATGAATAAAACAACACTTTTCTTGACAAACAATTTTCTTTTCTTTTCAATACTTTTCTTTTTCTATTTTATTTTTTTTCTATTTTCTTTGATTTTCTTTCTTTTGAATTTGATAATATAAAAAACAAGATATCAACTTTTCTAAGCAAGAACTTTGACTCAGCCTTTTAAACCTTGAATTGTAAATCTCATACAACCAAGTTTCCACGTAAGAGAATAGAATTCTTGTTTAAGAAAGAAGAAAAAGTACGTAAAACAAAGATAGGTGGACGTCACACTTTCAAGACTTGAAAGATAAGTCCTTGAGATTACACACATAAAGGTAATGAACCTTTGATAAATCTCGACTCTTGACTAGCAAGAAACTTAGAGAAACACTCTCAAAGTAAAGGTAATTTTTCTGCAAAAAACTTTCTTATTTTTTTGCATGCATGAAGCATGTTTTTATAAGGATTACAAGGTACTCAAAGGTCATGCAACCAGCTAGGTTTACACGCCTATTTCAGCCCAAAATACCCCTCATACATATCCCATGCATCCCTTAATACATTACTAGAAATTAAATTAATTTAAGAGATAATTTAAGCTAATAAAACTCGGCCTAAACTAGCTTAGATGGCCGCAAATTCCAGCCAGCATTTTAGGTTCATGTGGCTGCATTATTCCTTGACTCGTAACCACCAAACATGGATTAAAGTAGCTAATGAATCAGCCAATAAGTGGCTTGATGGGTTTCTGGCAAGCGAACCACAAATCCAGCAGTATAATAGTAAGAAGAGTATCGTATCCACAGGGAACGGTCAATTTATGTAGACTGTGATCTATTTATCAAGGGAAAACAACAGTTTAGAGATTATTGTTGCGGAAATTGTAAAGAAAAAGTAAATATCAATGGGAATTAGAAAGGAAGAGTTAGAGACACTTTACTTGGATTAGGATTGGACTTCATATCATCTCACCCTTTGTGCATGTAAAAGCTATCTATTATTTTAGGTTTACTCTATAATATCCTAGACAAACTTTATTGCTAAGACCCCGAGTTACCAGCGGCCTCACACACTCAAAGATAATCCATGCGGGCTCTCCCAGGCGACAGACTTACCCTCGGCTTATTTTGCTCTTTTTTAGTCAGTTTGTAAAGGAACTTAGTTGATAAATGAGGCCTAATGCTGTAGACGCACCTTCGCTCAAGTACTGTCACTACCATCACTCATCAGGATACGCCTATGTTCGAATCATGGATTGACAATCAACTAACTCCTTGCTATCGGTTTATTAATACCAAGCTTAATGGTCGGATGCCCTTCATTATGGTACTCACACTACCCATCAATCATTAGTAAACACCCATGTTCAGTCAGTGGTTAACCGAGTATTCTTATTCAATCAGAGAATGAGTTTCTTCAGAATCCGCTCCCCCACTCTCAGTCCTAATCGAAACTAACTTAGTTGAGACTAGCCTATAACTCCAGGCGCAAACGCGGGAACTAGGAATTAAGTACAAAATAAGATTACCAATATTATAGACAGAGAACACAGAAATAATAATATAGAGTTTACATACACTTGGGGATAGAATCAATTACATCCAATCCTAATGGAGAGTTAACTACACAAGGTAGTCATACAAACCACTGAAGATGCTGTCACCATCTTCAATCCTTGTAAAGCGCTACTGCTCTCCTACTCTAAACTTAGCTCTGGTGCATTATCACTGAAATATAGACTGATTACAATAATCGTGCACACCAGAATTGATACAAGAGGTTCCTATTTATAGACTAAGGAAAGACACAACAATTTGGGAAGAGATCTATCCAAAAACGGCAACAGGGACCAAATCAGCGTAACTTGCGCTCTAGGCTGTGCTACAACACAGGATGAGGCGCAACTTCCAGAGAGTCGGCGCTTCATCTGCGCTATAGCGCGGGGTGAAGCGCAGGTAGCGTCCTGCAGCTCCAACTTTCTCTTTTTAATCTTGATCTCTCCCCGAGACTAGTTTTAGCAGATTTGTCTTTCCTTATTTCCCTTTTCTTGATGATATCTTTGTATTTATTGAGCAATCTTTGATTTAATTGGGAAACTTGTCTGCAGAATCCTTGATTGATTGACAGTGATCTCCTCATTAATGGCTTCAAATCTTCTTTAAATCTTCATTAAATATCTTCAATCAATCTCAAATCTTGCAGAAATCTCCCTCATTTAATGCTATCTATCCTTCAAATCAAATCTTTGCAATATCCTGCAAAAATCAGCAATATTTCCATCGAAATAACATCAAATCCAAATCTTAGATTAATAAATACAATTTATCTAATATTTAATAAAAATGGATTAAATTGGGGTAAAATTATCATTTTATCCTTGATAAGTGAAATAAAAAGTGCTCTAATTTATCAACTAATTTTCACTTATCAAAATCCCCCCAACTTAACTTCTTGCTTGTCCTCAAGCAAGAGACCTCCTTGCAATAAAAAATCAATTCTATTCCCAGTGTATTTCTAACAATTAAAAACAAATTTAAGGAATTTCCCCTCAACTCCTTCTTAAGTAACAGTCACTTTCCAAACATAAGAAAAACTCAGGATCAAGGGATGTTACCAATCATCAATCAGGATAGAAATACAAACAACAATTAAACTTTCTCAAAAACAGCAATTAAAGCAGTAAGTGATAAACCAAGGAAATCTCTCATTCTCACGGGTAAGTGTTTCCCTCAATCTTTGTCACCACTGTTGAACAACTAGAATTGATAGTCGTTTCCAAGATCAGAACCTGCAAGCAGTTAATATGGATCAAAAGGTCTTTATTAGGTTGTAATGAGGCTGGGCTATCAAGAAATCATGGTTTTTCTGGATATTCAAGGAACACTTTGAATAGAGAGCATCTTGTGATTTTGCTTGGGACTTCTCTCAATTCACCTAATCATTCTTGAATGGTCACTCATTTTCAGCTTGGCCTCATTGTTTTGAAGAAATTCTCCCCCCAACTTATTCAATTCCACACTTTTGTGCAGATTGTTTTTTGACAGAAAGAATAACAGAAATTTTATTTGTGGGAGAGGATCCTTCTTTTGTGCTTTCTTGTGCCTTCTCTTGAGTTTCTTGTGTCCAACCTCTTGCCCCATTTTGTTATGGTGCACCTTGCTCTCTATCCCAAGTGTTAAGGGACAGGTGATGTTCAATGAATATGGTTAGGGTGCATCAAGGAAAATATTCAAGCTCAAATGGGCAATCAATAAATGGAAATATTAAATCAGGGTTGGCTATTTGGCACTGAGCACAATATTAGAATCGCAAAATATGCCTTTGTCACTTCCATATCTCTTCAAGCAAGCAAAAATTTAAAAACTCAAGCAATAACAGTTGACAAGCAGCGGTGAAAAGCTCTCAATATCAGTGTTTGGGCTCTCATCTCACCGGTTATGGCTAAAAATTCCTTGATAAAGCACTTAATGATTTTAATTAACTATCCTGATAGGTTCTCTTGAGAAGTACCCTAATCCTAATTAATTATGGAATTAATCACAAGACCCTATCATCTTTCCTAATCTGGTTAGTTAAACTACTTAATTACAGAGAATTTGAAAAAGTTACCTTGATTCCTAATTTCCTAAGGTCCTAAAAATTTTAAAAATCCTAAAAATTCTAAAAAAAATGAAATACAAAACAAAAATCCTAATTATCAACTAAAAAATCTATAAAATAATAGAAAATAAAAGAAAAACTAAAAGAAAGAAAACACCAGTATCAATCTTCATCCTCTGTATCCTGTGAGTTCTTGTTCTGCTGCTGCTCCATCCCCCCTTGGGAAAATAGGCCTGTCCCCAGGCCACTGCAAGAATATCCGGAACTCTTCAAGCAGCAAACTTGGGTATGGGTCTAGTACTCCTGATTGGTTTGAGGTCAACTGGTCTTTATACTTTGCAGCAGTCTGTGCAATTCATGAAGAACATGGAAGCCTACCAATTTACATGCATAAATAATTACTCTCTTCGCAACAAAATTTCACTACACTTGGTAATGCCTTCCTGAAAACAAAACATACCCATTTATTTTGCAAGTATTCAATCAATCCATGGAAAGTGATGTTGAAACAAACTCACTCCTATTAGGTTTTTAATATGCCAAACCATTAAAGTAAATCATGAGCTAAAAAGGATAAGTACTACATCTTGTTATTTGCTAACCAAGCTGTTCAAGTCTTTGGCAGATCTCTTTTAGAGCTAACACTTGCAGATTCATTTAAAAGAAGATGATCAAGTTAAAGACCAGAACATAAGCCTTTGCAAACAAAGCTAAGACTTATAGTCCTATCAAGCATCAAGTAAAGAGATCCTGGAACAGCTTGAGACGACAACTCATGAACAGATGCAAGCTCAAGGTCACTTCATAAAAGAGAATGCCTGATCAAGAGATATAAAAGAACATCATCATGCGTTAGAAAAGGATTCAGAATATGAAGTATTCAGAAATTTAAGAAAAGATGCAAGAACTCATGAAGAGATCCAAGATCAGCTTGAGACGCAAGCTCAACAAAAGAGATGCAAGCTCAACAAGAGAGATGCAAGCTCATAAAGGAGATGCAAGCTTAAAGATAAGACCAGAAGATGAGTCTCATAAAAAGTCAACCTATGCAAAAGCAAAAAGCCAAGTCAACACAAGGACAAGGAAGTACACTGCATGCTGTCACTTGATACATCATCTAAAAGCTGTCACTAGTCCAGAAAAAAGGACTTCTCTCTAACAGCTACTTCCAACGGCTCCAAAGCAATCTCAACGACCAAATAACGACGACTTCTGCATCAAGATAAAATGCTGAATGCTACAGTGATTCAGAGAGACTCTTTTGCTGAATTATCTATCATCTCATCTCATCTCATCTTACACAGAGCTCACGTCTCATCTCTAGAGCTTAAAGAACAGAACAGATCTTAAGAAAGAAGCTCTTGTAGTCTCATCACCTCTCTTCTCCTACAGTGCTCATTTGTATATCCATGTGAGAAGAGAGTTACTCTAGCTCAGAATTATTGTCTACCCACACTGTGTGTGTTAAAGCTAGAACATCCTAAAAACTATCAATCATTGTATTTGAGTCTCATCTGAGATAGGAGAAAGCCTAGTCTTAGATTGAGTGTGCGTCCTGAAGAGGCTGTAAGAATACTTGTAACTCAGCCAAGATAGGTGGTGCCTAGGCTTGGTGTGAGGGGCGTCCTGAAGAGGCTGTAAGAATACTTGTATTGACAGGTTGTCAATAGTGAAAATCTCACAGATGGTGAGGACTGGACATAGCCCAAGGTTGTGGATGAACCAGTATAATTCTGTGTGTGCATCTCTTCTCCCTTATCTTTTACTTACACTGCACATCTTAAATTTGCCTGTTAAAATAAACTAAGAACTTAAAAGAAAATCCTTTTGTAACAGCTCATAAGTGAGTCTCATCTCAAATCTCATCTCAAGTTAAAAATCTGTTTAAAAACTCAAACTACTTAGAGACAACCAAGTTGATAAACATTAACCAATCAATCTTCATCTGATTATAATATTATTGTTGAGACAACGTCTCATCTAATCTGAGACTCCAAGTTGTAAACTTGAGATCACGTCTCAACTTGAAATTAAGTGTGCTCTTTCAGGAAAAATATTTTTAAGTCTCTATTCAACCCCCCTTCTAGAGACGTTCAACCAACTTCAGTTGGTATCAGAGCTCGGCCTCTCAAGGGGTTGAGCACACCTACGTGTGGAGAGGAACAAATCCATGGCTGGACCCAGTGCAAGTTTGTTCATACCTGAAGGAGCTTCCACCAATAGGCCCCCTGCCTTTGATGGAACTGACTACTACTACTGGAAGGACAGGATGAGATTGTTCATTGAATCTCAACATGTTGATCTATGGGAAATCATAGAAAATGGACCTTACATACCCTTCACCACTGATGAGCTTAATCAAAGGATAGTCAAGCCCAGAGACAGATGGACCGATGCTGAAAAAGCAAGGTATGTTCTAAACTCAAGAGCCAAGTATCTGATAACCTGTGCTCTTAGTCGCAGTGAATATGATAAGGTAGCAGGATGCACAACAACCAAAGAAATTTGGAATGCACTTGAGATAGAACATGAAGGAACTAACCAAGTCAAGGAAGCAAAAATCAACATACTGGTGAGACAGTATGAGCTTTTTAAGATGAATGAGGATGAAGGCATTGAGGACATGGTGAGACGATTCACCATTATCACAAATGACCTAAAATCCTTGGGAAGAACCTACTCAAATCAAGACATGGTCAGAAAAATCTTGAGAAGCTTACCCAAGCCTTGGAGACTCAAGGTCACTGCTATCCAAGAAGCTAAGGATCTGAGCATCCTCAGACTAGATGAACTTCTTGGATCATTAAAAGTGCATGAACAAGAGCTGATGGAGAAAGACCACATCAGACGACAAAAAACGATTGCATTAAAAGCATCATCCAGTAACACTAAAGGTAAAAAGGTAAGTTCATCTCAACAGACTTCTCTCACCTCATCTCATGACACAAAAATAGAAGATGAAGATGATGATGAAGATGAGAGTGACGTGGATGATGAGCTGGCTTACATCTCAAGTAAGATCAAACGTATGTGGAGAGCTAGAGGAAGTGGAAGAAGAAACTTCCCATCAAGAAGAAAAGAAATCAAGACTGATAAGAAAGGACAGTTCATCTGTTTTGAATGTAGAAAACCTGGACACATGAGATCTGAGTGTCCACAACTCAGAATAGATCTAAAGAAAAGTCCAAAAAAGAAGGCAATGATGGCTACCTGGGATGACACTGATGGAGATGAAAGCCAAGATGAACAATCAGCAAATATATGTCTTATGGCTAATGGAGAATCATCTGATGAAGAGGTATATGAATCTGATTCTGAATATTTAATTGATGAACTTAAGTCTGCTTTTGAAAACCTCTTATATGATTCAAATCTTCTGGCCTCTAAGATCTCCTTGCTAAAGTCAGAATTAAATACAACTCTTGAAAAAATAAAATTTCTTGAAAAAGAAAATGAAGGTCTGAATCATAAAAACAACAGTCTCATGTTGTCTCACATGAAACTGTCTGAAATGGTTAAAGCTAAGGCTCAAGTCCATAATGAGCAAGAGCTGAAGAAAGTGTCTGATGAAAACTAGAGACTCAAAAGGCAAAACAGAATTCTCATAGATGATCTAGCAAAATTTGTAAATGGAACAAAAAATCTTGAGAGACTCATTGGGTCTCAAAAGGGAATTTTTGACAAAGCTGGATTAGGCTATGAAAAATCTTCTAGTGAGATCTGGTATAAAGACTTCTTTATTCCTGCCAGAAAAAGGAAGAAAGAAAGATGCTCTTGCTGTAGTAAATTTGGCCACAAGACCACAGATTGCTACATGAGACAAGTAGCATCTAACAGAAAGGTAACTAACCATGAAGGACCCAAATATAAGTGGGTACCTAAAGCTAAATCTCTTGATGTAACAGGTGTGCCTAGCAGCAGCCAAATCAAAAAGAATGTGGGTGCTGGACAGTGGATGTTCATGACACATGACTGGGGACAAAAGCAAGTTCCTATCACTTGAAGAAAGAGCTGTTGGAGTTGTCTCTTTTGGAGACAACAACAAGTCCCAAATTAAGGGCATAGGTAAGATTGGTAAGGCAAACTCAGCTCAAATTGAAAATGTCTATTTTGTTGAGGGATTGAAACATAACTTGCTGAGTATTAGCCAATTATGTGACAATGGTTATTATGTTAATTTTCAACCCACCTACTGTGAGATCATAGACTCAAAGACTGGAAAAACTGCCTTTTCTGGTGAAAGAAATAAGAATCTCTACTCAGTCTCACTTGAGAGCCTATCTGATCTCACCTGTCTCATGTCTCATGACTATGAAAAATGGTTATGGCACAAAAGGGTTGGACACATTAACATGAGAACTATTAGTCAACTTGCAAATCAGTCTCTTGTCAAAGGACTACCAAAGGTAAAATTTGACAAAGACATGATATGTGAATCTTTTGTAAAAAGCAAACACGGCAAGTCAAGCTTCAAACCTAAGTCTCATGTATCCACCACCAGACCTCTTGAGATTCTCCACATTGATCTTTTTGGCCCAACTAAGACTTCAAGCCTTAGTGGCAAGAAATATGGTTTTCTAATTGTGGATGACTACTCAAGATTTACCTGGGTACTGTTTCTGTCCCAAAAGGATGAATCCTATGAATCCTTTAAAACCTTTTGTAGAAAGATTCAATCTGAAAAGGGATATGGAATTGGTGCTGTGAGAAGTGATCATGGGGGAGAGTTTGAGAATGGCAAATTTAAAAAATTCTTTGATAAAAATGGCATTACTCACAATTTCTCCTGCCCAAGGACTCCTCAACAAAATGGAGTAGTTGAAAGAAAAAATAGAACTCTACAAGAGATGGCAAGATTTTTGTTATGTGATTCTGGTGTTGAAAAGTATTTTTGGGCAGAGGCTGTAAACACCCCAACCTAGAATCTTGCTTGTCCTCAAGCAAAGTAAGCAGATATAATTCAACTATCCATGAATTCATTTATGAAATTGGTTATTTAGAAATCATTTCCATGGTCCTTCAAGAAACAACTTCACATTCCAACTAAAGATTTGAAATTAGAATCATATGGCAACTCCAATATCAAATAAAAGGAGGACAAAAGTGCAATAAATCACCAAAAGGAGCAATTATAACAATGAAATGATTCTAATCAAGGAAAATTTTCTCTCAATTCTAACTGGTGAGTGTTTCTCTCAAACTTTCACTGAAAATTGCACAAATCAAAATTGCTAGTCCATTTCCAATTCAACCACAATCACACATTTGGCAAGGATCTTAAGGTCTTGAAAGGGTTGTAATGAGGCTTGGCTTTCAAGAATTATGGTTTTTCAAGATAATCAAAAGCACAATTCAAGAAAAGAGAGCATAACTACATTTCAATTTAGTTTTCATCAACTCTCAATTCTTAACACCTCAATACACCAAATTTTTCATTCACAATCTACTCCTTTTTATTTTCATTGTCTTTTTCTTTCTTTTCTCTTTTCTTTTTTTTTCTTTCTCTTTTTTTTATATACATAAATATTAAGGAGTAAATTGTATATTTTTCTTTTATAAACACACTTTCACCAACCCATTATCATTATAATGATAATATGCACCTATGCTCTCCTTCCTTTAGTGTGCAAAGGTGGAATAAACTTTTGAATTTAAGTTCAAGGTACAAAATCAAAGAACAATTAGGCTCAAATGGGCTAGCAAAAAATTGGTTAATTGTAGGTTGGCTATTTGGCTCTAAGCTTTTTATATACAACAAAACTTGCCTTAATCATTTCCATGCCTCTTTATGCAATGTTATCAAAAAGGACTCTCAAGCAATATCAACTGGTCAATCATCAATGAAACTCTCATTCTGTCTATGGATTCACTCACTTACTGGGTTATCTTTGGCTTTTTTCCTTGATTAAATCACCTATTGTTATTATTACTTATTTTGGTTAATTATCATGCACTAATGTCCTAATCCTATTTGATTATGCAATTGACCACATTTTCCTTTTTTTTCTCCTCTTTTCAGTTTGATCAGTTGTTCTAATTTAGGACACTTACTGAATCTTGATTTCTTTTTAACCAATTTTCTCAAGAAATTTTTTTTCAGGGATTCCCAAAATTTTTTAACTAAGTATCTACCAGTATTATGTCTAAAATACTAAATGAAAAACAGTGTAAAACAGTTAATCCTAACTTAACAAAATAAAGTAACAAGCATCTAAACCAAAACAACTAATGCAAATATCACGAAAGCAACTACTATTTAAACACACCAAAACATTGCAGTACTAGAGTTATCTGCCAACACAATCACACAAACAATACTAAAGTATCAACAAAAGAACAATGAAACCATGTCACAAAGTTTTGAAAGATGGAATGGTAGGGTATGTCTTCAGCTCATCATCTCCAGCAGCTCCACTCCCCCTAGAAACATTGGACTGTCCCCAGGCCATTGAAAGTCAGTCTAAAATTCCTCTGGTGTCATGTCTGGGTAGGGTCCCTTGGGTAAAAGATCCGCTAATATCCTCCAATTCTTTCTGATAATACCATTCAAGAAGGAGTCATATCCTGTTGTGGTCTTTGTTCTAGTCATGTCCTGTAAAATTAAAATCAACCAACCAACAGGATTAATCAGTCAAGTATGTTTACATTGTGCATATAAGTTTCTATGACAAGCAATCATCAATGCAATTCCCAATCATGTTTAATAATGATGTCGAGGACATGAATAATCATTTTTCAAAATGTACCAACAACCACTAGCATCATGAAAGGCATTGTTATTTATTTAATCTTGGTATGCAATTATTAACACAAGACTCACTTTGCCATTTTTTTATAAGCATTATAACTCCACAAATAAGGAACAAGGTAAATAACATGGCAAGCATCATGGATATCTCATTAACACATTTTATCAAACACCTTGCATGCATCATTATGATTATGTGTAAAATAGTTAAATCAAATTCCATATTTCACCCATTACACAATAATCATACACATAATCATCTTTCAACAATATTTCAAGTGATAATCAACACTTCCCAAGCAATCCTATCATATTTCAGTTAACCTTCATGGTAACTAACTTAGTGTTCGATTCAAATGCTCAAGCAAAGAGAGTAATATTCGGTTCAAATGAAGAAGAGCTACAAGAAACTTACCTTGAAACGTAAATGGAGGAAGGAAATGGAGATTGAATTGTGAAATTGTGATTAAAAATGAGAAGAAACACTGCCCTTGGAGAGCTGCACCGTTGCGCACGAGAGAGAGAAGAAAGGGGTTTGCAAAAAAATGGGATTTCTCTCTCCATTTGCTGTCTAATACGGGCTTGGTGTGCACATTTAAAGATAACTCGCTCATGGGCTAAAGTAATTCGCTCATGGGCGAATTTTGTCCAGAGAGGGAGCAAAATTTATCAAGAATTCGCTCGAGCTAAAATAATTAGCTCATGGGCGAATTTTGTCCAGAGAGTGGAAAAAATTGAACAAAAATTCGCTCATGGGCTAAAATAATTCGCTCATGGGCTAATTTTGTCCAGAGAGCATCACTTTTCATCCCTAAATTCGCTTGAGCTAAATTTTTAGCTCATGAGCGAATTTAGCAGAAGTTGTTTCTTTTTTAAATTTTCTGCATAATTCGCTTGAGCTAATTTAAATTAGCTTGAGCGAATTTTATAGAAAATTTACTTCTCAAATCCTTTTACACCTTTCAAAATTTTTCACTAATTTCAATCACTCAATTCTTGATTATTGCTCTCTTTTAGACTTTAATTCACACCCTAATTCACTCCCCACATTGTTCTTTATGGTTTGACAAAGTTTTACACTTTCCTAACCAAAATTTAAGATTAAACACTCAATTTTCACATTTGACTACTTTTAAGGCAATTTTCAGCATCCACATGTCTCAATTTTTGGACCAAAACTCTTTTTCATGCAAAACCAATTTAAATAACTTTCAAACACTCAAATATACTTGTTTGGCCCAATTAAGACAATGAATTGCTAAAAATTTACTTAAAGCATACAAATAACACAAATATGCATAAAAACACAAATACACACATTTATGTAAAAAAAAACACACAAACATACCAAATTGAAATTTGAAATGCAAAACAAAATTAAACACTGGGTTGCCTCCCAGGAAGCGCTTGTTTAACGTCACATAGCTTGACGCCTGTTTTTCGTCATGGTGGTTGGAATTGAAATTTTGTGGTGAGCCTCAGTGCTACACCCTTGATCTCTTTTGGCAACAAACCCCCAAATATCATTGCTTTATGCTGATTTTTTATAAGGACTGGTTCTGAACATCTTGACCTCCTTCTAGATTTGGACCATACCATTGACCTTCTTCGCCTGACTTTTCTTTTCTTTGGCTTCTTGTTATAATCTGCATGAATTCTCTTCTTCTGAAGCTCGGGAGATTCATGACAAACATCTCCCAATTTCTTAATCCCATGTAATTGTGGCCTACTGTCAGCATGAAAGACTCCTTCAGTAGAGTCTACCTTAAAGCACTCTTGTTGACCTTTTTGTTGTGGATTGGCTTTAAATACATTGAAGGTGACCTCATCATCTTGTGCTCTAACCTTGAGTTTACCATTATCAATATCAATAATCACTTTAGCAGTTTTCATAAATGGTCGACCCAAAATCAATGGCACATCACGATCTTCCTCAATGTCCATAATCACAAAGTCCACAGGAAAAACAAATTTATCCACCCTTACCAGAACATCTTCAGCTATGCCATAAGGGTGTGTGATGGACCAGTCAGCCAATTGAAGGTTCATTTTTGTAGGCCTCACATCCAAATCACCAATTGTCTTGAGCATAGATAAGGGCATCAGATTAATGCTAGCTCCAAGATCAAGCATAGCCCTTCTTACTGGCAAAGCACCAATAGTGATAGGAATGGTGAAGCTACCGGGATCTTTTGATTTTTGTGGTAGGGGCTTCTGAATAATGGCACTACAACCGGCCTCTAACTCCACTGTTTCTTCTTCTGTAAATTTCTTCTTCTTAGTCAAGAGGCCTTTCATAAATTTGGCATAAGTAGGAATTTGCTCCAATGCCTCAAGAAATGGCATGTTGATTTGAAGGCCCTTGAAGATACTCATGAAGTGAGCAAATGCCTTTTCTTTATCCTTCTTTGAGGGAGCAAGAGGATAAGGCAACTTCTTCAATGGGTGCACACTACCCTCATAGCTCTTTTTTTTCTCTGTTTTTCTTTTTCTTCTCTTTTATATACAACCTCACCTTTATTTTGTTCTTCCTCTCCCTCACACTCATTTTCTTTTTCTTTCTCTTTCTCCTCCAAGACTTCCTCCTCTACAGCTAGGTTGTCACCAATCCCTCTCCCTACAACTCTTCCACTCCTTGTAGTGATAACATGACAATGCTCCTTGGGATTGATTTGAGTGTTGGCTGAAAAGTGTCCAGCTTGCTGATCTGACAATTGCTTGGCCAACTGTCCAACCCGTGTCTCCAAATTTCTGATTGCAGCTTCAGTATTTTTCTGATTTGACATAGAGGTCTGCATGAATTTTTCTAATGTATCCTCCAATTTTGATGTTCTTTCATGTACAGAAGGATAATGTTGCTGTTGTTGTTGGTAAGGAGGCTGTCTATTAGAAGGTCCAGCTTCCTGTCTCCATCCAAAGTTCTGGTTCTGATTGTTTCTCCATCCCTGCGAAAAATTATTAGCATAATTATTAGCATTGGTAGAGAAATTACCTGATCTTACTTGGTTATCCATATAATTGATTTGTTCTTCCTGTTGATTTTCTTGATAAGAACAGTGACCATTTGGATGGTCAGCTCCACAGAAATCACAAACCAAAGATTGTTGTACTGGACCAGGACCAGAATATACTGAATGTAAATGTTGAGGAAGCTTAGACATTTGTTTAGTAAGTGCTTCAATCTGTTGAGTTAATATTTTATTCTGAGCCAGAATAGCATCAATAGTACTCAGATCAAGCACTCCTCTTCTTTGCATTATTCTTTTTTCACGTTGAGCCTGTTGATCAGCAGATGCTAAACCTTCAATAATTCTTGTTGCCTGTTCTGCATCTACTGATAACATAGTTCCTCCAGCTGCTGCATCCAAAATCATTTTTGTATCAGGAAAAAGACCATTGCAAAATATATTCAGCTGAGTTATGTCTTCAAATCCATGGTTGGGACATCTCCTCAGCAAGGACTTGAATCTTTCCCAAGCTTCAAAAAGAGATTCATCTGGTCCCTGCTTGAATTGTGAAATGTCTGCCTTAGCCTTGATGTATCTAGAGGGCGGAAAGAATCTATTCAGAAATTTTGCCTTTACTACACTCCATCTAGTCAAACTCTGATTAGGATGAGATTTAAGCCATTCCTTTGCTTTTCCTGCCAATGAGAAAGGGAACAAACGTAAGTATACACTTTCTAAGTCCTCTTCCTCAAAACCCATTGTTGCAATTAATTCATAAAAAGTAGAAAGGTGGGTATATGGATCTTCATGATCCATTCCATGAAACTGGTGGGCACTGATCAAGCTCAGGAATGCAGGCTTCATTTCAATTGCTTTTGTTGCAACTGGTACTACAATGCTTGAAAAATGTCTGGGACCCTGCTGCAAAGCATAGTCTCCCAGAGTTCTCCTTGGTGGATCTCTTCTTTCTCAAGCCATATTTTCAATTTCTGGATTGATTGGACTAGGTGTGCTGAGGGTGTTGGAACCTGTTGCCTATCCTTGTCTCTTCTTTCTATTTTTACCTTTGTTTTTCCGAGTCGTCTTCTCAATTTCCGGGTCAAATTCCAATTGATCTTCAGGCACCTGACCTCTCAATAACATAAATCAACCCAGCTCAAACAAGGATTAGCACAAGGATGAAAGTATAAACAAAAACTAACTAAAAAGGTAAAATTATTCACAATACTTAATGAACTAGATAAACTTTGAACTGACACCGCTTCCCCGGCAACGGCGCCAAAAACTTGTTGGCTGCTAGGCAAGTATACCTATTAGTCAACTATAGTAATATGAAAATGAATTCAAAGTGTCGATCCCACGAGGAGTTGGTAGTTCAAAGTTGTACTAATTCAAAAAGTATATATATACAAAAGAGAGTGATTTGGTTCATGATTGATGTGGGTAATTAAAGTGAAGTTCTAGTAAGCAATATAAAAGAGTAAAATTGATTTGAAATATCAGTGAGAAAAACAGGGATTGAATTTCATCTATCTCCCTCGTCTGTATTCTGGTTGTATATCAATATATAGCAATTATAAATATCGATATTGATGCACACATAATAGTCATTTATATTGATTCCTCACATAAAATTCATAAGATTGATCTATTGAATATTGATTCCTCATATACTCAACAAATCATCCAACATTAAGATCAAGTGTAAAAGCATTCGCTATATTGAATTCTATTCCTAGTAAAACAATATAACAATTATCTTCGTTCAAATCGGAATTTTCAGAAATACTTTCCAGTCAAATCTAAAAATCTAAACATTGAAACTATTGATCAGATAGAATCAAAGAGATGAAATCGGAACGAAAATAACAGTATCGATAGAACAAATGAACTATATAGAAATATAACCATAATACATCCGAGTTCGAGTCGATTTACATTCAATCCCAGAAGAGGAGATTAGCTACTCATAGTAGCTTGTATAATCAATACAGATGAAGGAAAAAACGAAGAAATCTGGTTCCGCAGCTTTCGTTCTTCTTCGGAGACTTCGTTCTATTTTTAGAAATGTTGAACTGTCGAAAACTGACTTCAAATTTGGTTTTTGTGGTGATGGTAAATGAAAATTCGCCCATGAGCTAAAAATTTAGCTCGAGCCAAAGAATTCTTCACCATGAAGTAAAGTAAATTCGCTCATGAGCTAAATAAATTAGCTTGAGCGAATTTAGCACCCCAAAACACCCTTCTCTGGTCCAAATTCGCCCATGAGCTAAAAATTTTAGCTCAAGCGAATTTACTTGTATTGAAATCTCTCTGTTCTCCTTGCTGTTCAATTTTTCTGAACCTGGTTATTCCTCTTCATCTTTTCCTGTATTTAAATCACAAAATGGGATTAAAAGACTTCAATTAATTCAAGACTCAGATAATATCTGCTTTAATTCAAACTTCTAAAATTGGGAGAAATTAATTGTTAAATATGAGCAATTAATCCAAAAGTGCCATAATTTCCATACAAAATATCCTAATATTTGGCACTTATCAGCTGTAAACACCTCTTGCTATATTATAAACAGAGTCTCTATAAGAAAGATCTTGAATAAAACCCCATATGAGCTGTGGAAAGGAAGAAAACCTTCAATATCTTATTTCCATATATTTGGGTGTGACTGTTTTATTCTAAACACTAAAGATCAACTTGGCAAGTTTGATACAAAATCTGACAAAGGAATCTTTCTTGGTTACTCTCTTACCTCTAAAGCATATAGAGTATATAACTTGAAAACTAAAACTACTGAAGAATCTATGCATGTAGTTTTCAATGAGATGCAGGATAGCCCTGAGAAAAACCTGGATGAAGAAATTGATGAAATGATGAGAGATTTAAAAATCTCCACTCAGGAAGCTGAGGAGAGACTCACTTCTGAGCAAAAAACTATGAAACCTTCTCAAACAGAAAATTCACATCAAGAGACTCTTCCTGAAGCTTATAGTGCGTCTCCAAAGGAAAACAAGGCTGAAGAACAAGATGAGGGGATAAAAGCAGTGCAGGGAGCTTCTGAAACTCACAATGAGCATGCATCTCAACTACCCAGAAGCTGGAGGCTGGTGAGATCTTATCCCAAAGATCAGATAATTAGAGAGACTTCAGAAAGAGTAGGACAAGATCCTCCTTCAGAGATGCTGAGAATCTGGTGGCTCTACTGTCTGAAATAGAACCTAAAAACATCTATGAAGCTCTTAATGATGAGTTTTGGATCAAAGCAATGGAAGAAGAACTCAGCCAATTTGACAAAAGCAAAGTCTGGGATCTAGTTCCCCCTCCATCTCATCAGTCAGTAATTGGCACTAGATGGGTCTTCAGAAACAAACTCAATGAGAAGGGAAAAGTCATGAGAAATAAGGCAAGACTGGTAGCTCAAGGATATAACCAACAAAAGGGAATAGATTATGATGAGACCTTTGCTCCAGTGGCCAGACTTGAAGCTATCAGAATTCTTCTAGCATTTGCTGCTCACAAAGACTTCAAACTTTACCAAATGGATGTAAAAAGTGCTTTTCTCAATGGGATCATTGAAGAAGAAGTCTACGTGAGACAACCTCCTGGTTTTGAAGATCCTCATCATCCAGAATATGTGCTCAGACTCAAGAAAGCTCTGTATGGTCTCAAGCAGGCCCCAAGGGCCTGGTATGATAGGCTAAGCTCTTTCCTAACAGAAAATGGATTCATCAGAGGAAAGATTGACACCACACTATTCAAAAGGGAGTTTAACAATGACTTATTGATTGTTCAAATTTATGTAGATGATATAATTTTTGGTTCCACTAATCAATCTCTCTGTCAAGACTTCTCAAATCTCATGCAGGGTGAATTTGAGATGAGTATGATGGGTGAGTTGAGGTTCTTCCTTGGGTTGCAAATAAAACAGCTAGCAGATGGAATCTTTATCAGCCAAGAAAAGTATGCAAAAGACCTGCTAATAAAATTCAACATGAGTGAAGCAAGATCAATGAAGACCCCTATGCATCCCTCTTCTCAACTTGACAAAGATGAGACTGGTAAAACTGTATCAGAAAAACTTTACAGAGGAATGATTGGATCTCTCATGTACCTAACTGCAAGCAGACCTGATATTCAGTATGCTGTAGGTATTTGTGCAAGGTATCAATCTGATCCTAAAGAGTCTCATCTAACTGCTGTTAAAAGAATCTTTAGGTATTTAATTGGAACCACTAATCTTGGCTTATGGTATGAGAAAGGTTAAAGTTTTGATCTGATAGGATATAGTGATGCCGATTTTGCTGGAGATAAGATGGATAGAAAAAGCACGAGTGGTACTTGTCAATTCTTGGGAAAATGCCTTGTCTCTTGGTCATGCAAAAAACAAAATACCATAGCCCTATCCACAACAGAAGCTGAATATGTCTCAGCTGCAGCCTGCTGCACACAGATCCTGTGGATAAAATCTCAAATGATGGATTATGCACTAAGGTACTCCAAAATCACTATTTTTTGTGATAACACTAGTGCAATAAATCTAGCTAAGAATCCTATTCATCACTCTAGATCAAAGCATATTGATATTAAGCACCATTTTATTAGAGATCATGTGCAGAAAGGGAATATTGAGATTATCTTTGTGGATACTAAGAAACAAATAGCTGACATTTTTACTAAGCCTTTAATAGAAGAAAGATTCATTGATAATTTAAAAATGCTGAATATGTGGGCTCTTAGCTAATTATCCTTGAAAATATTCTGTGTTTTGGCAAACAAAGGTGAAAGAAAGATGAGATCAGCTCTAAGTCTCATCAAGAGACGGGTCTCTTGAGAAGAGACAACGTCTCATAAAATAGTATCATGAGACGTAATCTCAGGTGCCTCCACTTGACCCATATACAAAAAGGAGGGAAAGAAAATGCCGTTAAATAACGGCTAGTAACTCCCCACTAAATGGCTCACTAGCCGTTACAATATAAAAGGGTGTGCCAACCACTTTTTTCAGTTACATTAACTGCCCACTCACCAGCCCTCACGTTCTCTCTCTCTTTCTCTCTCTGATCCTTCCCTCATTGTTCACACTCTATTTATACCAAACTCAAAAACTCTTCTTTCATCTCTTTTCTCATCCCTCTTGCGCATCAAGGTTATTGGGTTAAAACTACCCTACTCAGACAAATCGTCCTCATCTTCATCACCTGAAGCAATCATGTCTTCTGCCTCTGAAAAATCAAGCTCCATGGAAGTCACCTCAAGTCAAGAGCGCCTCAGTCGCTCCCCCTCTCCTCAACCAAGCACTGAGTCTGAACCCTTTGAGCCCCAATCCCAACCATCTCAACCCTCAAAGCCATCTCCCTCATCAAAATCAACATCCTCAAAGAAAAGCACCCCACTTCCTCGAAGACCAAAATCCCAAAGAATAGCCTCAAATGTTGTCCAAACCTCCGCTCCAAAATCCCCCATCCACATTGACCTCACCAAATCTGCTCCCCAGAACAAAGGAAAAAGGCCTGCTCCGGCAGAGACAAAAGGAAAGAAGCTTTCCTTTAGAGCAGACCTCTTCGAGAACAAACTTATTGAGGACAAGTTTGTTTCAAAATTCATAGACAAGAAGGTAGTGATAGGGAGGATGATAGACTTTAGGGGTTTGAAGGAAGAGAACTGGGACATTGCTCCCTATCTCAAGAAACAAGGTTAGGAAGAATACTTGACCATCAAAGAGCCTGTCTATCCTAGGATGACAAGAGCATTCTATGCTGCCTGTTCAAAAGCCAAGGGCGCCTCTCAGGGGCTACCCCATGTAATTGTCAATCTCAAAGGAGCTCATATGGAACTCACTGAAGAAGTGCTGGGAGCCATCATCCAAGCCCCTGTATCAGGCAACAGACTCTACAATCAAGAAGACTGGTGGAAGCAGATAGGCATCACCAGAGAAAGCGTAGGATCCTCTCTGTTTAAGGATGCCAAAGTGACAGACTCCTCCTCCTCACTCAACTATTTTGGCAAGTTCTTGTTTCATCTTGTGGCTAAGTGCATTATGCCTAGGGCTGGCACCTCCAACAAAATCTACACTCAAGACTTAGTGGTGATGTATCACCTCAAACATGGTATTCCACTGAAACTTTCTTTCCTAATTCTGAAACACATGGAGCATGCATTTCACAACCCAAAGATCACCTCATCTCTACCTTTTGCAATGCTCACCACAAAAATCATGAAACATTTCAAAGTTGACCTTAGTGGATGTGAGCAAACTCCTGAGAGACCTGGGACGATTGGAAGATCAAACCTCAAGTCCTTAGGATTGGATGATAAGGCAATACCTTCTCCCACCTTTCCCTTGAAAATCCTGCACCCATTCCTCCCACTACTCAAGCTTCTCCATCATCCAAGCTCTCTGAGACTCACAAGAAAAAGAAAAAGAAGAAGGCTGTTGAAGAACTAACTGAGGGATCTCAAGAAGGGCAAGAGATCCCTGGAGAGCATAAGAAAAGGAAGAATCAACCTTCAGAGGTTACTGAGACTGAACACAAAAAGAAGAAGAAGAAGTAGACAAGGTCTGAACCTGTCCCCTCTGTCAAGACCCAGGTTGATCCTCAACAGACTGATACTGAGGCTCCTGTACTACAAGAACCAGCATCAGATGTGGTACCACCAACTGATAACCTTCAAGAGCCCTTGCCAGTCACTGAGACTGAGAATGAACCTCCATCTTCACCACCACCTCAGCAACAAGAAGCTCCTCAATCTGAAGTCTCACCCATTACCAAGATAGTTATTGAGACCCTCAAGGATCTCTCTTCCTCTGCTCAAGAGACGACCCCTGAGAATGTTGAGACTGAACCTGCTGTTAAAGAAACATAAGAGATTCATCAATTACAACATCAGTCTCCAGTGAGGTATACAGCTTCCCACTCTGATCAAACTCCATTTCCTACTCCTGGTAAGTCTTTTGTGGACACCATCCTTCTCAATTCCCCTCAACCAAAGTATGATCAATCAGCTCCACAACCTGAACGCCCTCAAGCTCCATCCTCCAATCCATCTATTCCAACTCATCTTTCTGACTCGATCAACACTTTCATCAATCAACTTCATGAAGAACAACATCAATCCCAATAGACTCAATTCTCCAAGATTGAGAAGACTCAACAGAAAATTCTCAAGAAGATTGATCATCACAAGAAGAGGAAAGAAGCTCTATTTGATGGCTTTGACACTGTGCTTCAGGCTCTACATACTTCAAATGATTTTCATAGGAAGATGAATCTTCATCTCTCAAATCTTCCTCCCATGCCTGAAATTCCACAATCTGTCAGACGTCCACCTGCCTCTGACTCAGACTCACCCTCTTCTCCTTCTCCAAATCGTACTTGAATTCCGTTTTGATAATGGCAAAAGGGGGAGAGTTGGTTAGATGCTAGCTCATCTGATAAGAGTCTCAGTTTAGGATCTATTCTGTGCTGACATTTTGTTGAACTTATTATGTTTTGTTGATTAAGGTTTAGATGTGATAGATGTAATAGCATCTTTTCTGATGTATGATGAGATGTAGTGGCATCTTTTGCTTTGACAATATTTTGTAGTTACATCTTATCTTTTTTAAATGAAAGAAGCCTATCTTTTCTCATCTCCTCTGCATATGTAAAAAGAGCTCATCTATTTTGTTTAATTCAGGGGGAGTATGTTATTTTAAAAAAGGGAGAGAACAATTCTCTTTAAATAAAATATGAAAAAAACTTCAATGGTTTGCCATCATCAAAAAAGGGGGAGATTGTTGAAACAAACTCACTCCTATAAGGTTTTTAATATGCCAAACCATTAAAGTAAATCATGAGCTAAAAAGGATAAGTACTACATCTTGTTATTTGCTAACCAAGCTGTTCAAGTCTTTGGCAGATCTCTTTTAGAGCTAACACTTGCAGATTCATTTAAAAGAAGATGATCAAGTTAAAGACCAGAACATAAGCCTTTGCAAACAAAGCTAAGACTTATAGTCCTATCAAGCATCAAGTAAAGAGATCCTGGAACAGCTTGAGACGACAGCTCATGAACAGATTCAAGCTCAAGGTCACTTCATAAAAGAGAATGCCTGATCAAGAGATATAAAAGAACATCATCATGCGTTAGAAAAGGATTCAGAATATGAAGTATTCAGAAATTTAAGAAAAGATGCAAGAACGCATGAAGAGATCCAAGATCAGCTTGAGACGCAAGCTCAACAAAAGAGATGCAAGCTCAACAAGAGAGATGCAAGCTCATAAAGGAGATGCAAGCTTAAAGATAAGACCAGAAGATGAGTCTCATAAAAAGTCAACCTATGCAAAAGCAAAAAGCCAAGTCAACACAAGGACAAGGAAGTACACTGCATGCCGTCACTTGATTACATCATCTAGAAGCTGTCACTAGTCCAGAAAAAAGGTCCTCTCTCTAACAGCTACTTCCAACGGCTCCAAAGCAATCTCAACGACCAAATAACGACTACTTCTGCATCAAGATAAAATGCTGAATGCTACAGTGATTCAAAGAGACTCTTTTGCTATCTATCATCTCATCTCATCTCATCTTACACAGAGCTCACGTCTCATCTCTAGAGCTTAAAGAACAGAACATATCTTAAGAAAGAATCTCTTGTAGTCTCATCACCTCTCTTGTCCTACAGTACTCATTTGTATATCCCTGTGAGAAGAGAGTTACTCTAGCTCAGAATTATTGTCTACCCACACTGTGTGTGTTAAAGCTAGAACATCCTCAAAACTATCAATCATTGTATTTGAGTCTCATCTGAGATAGGAGAAAGCCTAGTCTTAGATTGAGAGTGTGCGTCCTGAAGAGGCTGTAAGAATACTTGTAACTCAGCCAAGATAGGTGGTGCCTAGGCTTGGTGTGAGGGGCGTCCTGAAGAGGCTGTAAGAATACTTGTATTGACAGGTTGTCAATAGTGAAAATCTCACAGGTGGTGAGGACTGGACGTAGCCCAAGGTTGTGGGTGAACCAGTATAATTCTGTGTGTGCATCTCTTCTCCCTTATCTTTTACTTACACTGCACATCTTAAATTTGCCTGTTAAAATAAACTAAGAACTTAAAAGAAAATCCTTTTGTAACAGCTCATAAGTGAGTCTCATCTCAAGTTAAAAATCTGTTTAAAAACTCAAGCTACTTAGAGACAACCAAGTTGATAAACATTAACCAATCAATCTTCATCTGATTATAATATTATTGTTGAGACAACGTCTCATCTAATCTGAGACTCCAAGTTATAAACTTGAGATCACGTCTCAACTTGAAATTAAGTGTGCTCTTTTAGGAAAAATATTTTTAAGTCTCTATTCAACCCCCCTTCTAGAGACGTTCAGCCAACTTCAAGTGAAAGTTTAAAACTTTTGAAAGAAATAGAGCATAACACTTTCAAATTTAATAACTCACAAAATAAAGAGCATTTCAATTCAGCAAATTGTTCTTCATGTTCCACATAGCCACAATCACATTCAAGATAGAAATAATCAATAGTATTCAAAATCCTAAGGTTGCTACCCTAAAGTGCAAATCATAAAAATAAAGTAAATGAAGATTTCAATTGGTAAAGAAAACATAACTGAAAGTTTCAAAATTGATGGAAGTTTGTGAGTGGAAAGAGTGAAAAGAAGAGCTTAGGAAGTAGTACATGAGAAAATAAAAGATTTTTTTTTTAAAATTTTGTATCCTGCACTTCACCCTGCGCTACAGCGCAAGTGAAGTGCGGAATACAGTGACTAAAATTGCATTTTTGCGCTTTACCTGCGCTACATCGCAGGTTGAAGCGCAGAAAATAGAATGCAATTTTCAGTCACATTTTCTGCTACTTCCTATTTTAAAAATTTTATTTTCCAAAAACTTATTCCAATCATTTTTGAAAATTTCCTAAATGCTAAAAATGAAAAATCCTAATTAACAAACAAGAAAATAAAAAAAACTTAAAATAATTAAAAACTTTAAAAATCTCTGGGTTGCCTCCCAGAATACGCTTGTTTAACGTCTGATAGCTCGACGCCTGTTCCTTAAGGTGGATGAAACTGAAATATTTTGGTGAGCCTGTGTGCTACACCCTTCCTTTTTCTGGCCCACAAACCTCCCTATAATCTTGCCTTGGAGCAATCTGTCCTTTTCTTTATTTTCTTGCCCTCATGTGCATGAGTCTTCTTCTCCTGAAGCTTGACTGGTTCACAAATGATTTCTCTCAATTTCTTTGCTTCGGGGGGTTCTTTGACATGAAACACACCTGACCACTTGATCTTCAATCTGGCTCTAGGCTCTGAATTTAATTCTAGCTTGATTTTTCTTCTCTTTGCCTTATCCTGGTCAGTGTGATTGCAGGCCTTTCTTTTGTGAGGTCTGGAAGGTTCATCACTTGCACCATGCCTTTCTTGATCTTCCGTTAGAGGACTGGTTGGATAAGGCAAGGCCTCTGTTCTTGAAATCACTTCCCTTCCTTCCTCTGGATTTGATTCACCATCTCTCTGTTCACTCTTTTTCTCTTTTTCTTGATCATGTACACCCTCATATGTTTTATTCTCTTCCTCCCTTTCACAGTCAATCTCTGTTTCAAGCACCATCTTTTCTATTTTCTCCTCTCCTTTCTCTTCTTCTTCTTCTTCTTCTTCTTCTTCTTCTTCTTCTTCTTCTTCTTCTTCTTCTTCTTCTGCTGCTGCTGCACCTTCTTGTGTTTCTTCAGATCTTTCCTCTTCATCAGCCAGATCATCATTGATTTCTTCCCCTGTTAATTTAATTATGGTGGGACAAAATTCTACAGGGTTGGGTTGAGCGTTAGCTGAGCTCTGTTCTGACTGTTGGTTGGCTATTGATTCTGCTATCTCTTCAATTGTTGCATCAGGAGACTCTTTCTTCTTGTTGAGCAGTTCCAACATGGTGTCAGCGTTTCTTCTTGCTTCTTCTCTTTCCTTCTGAAGTCTTGACTCCCTTTGTTCCACTAGCTGTGCTATCAAAGCGTCATTTTTTCTTCTTGCTTCTTCTCTCTCCTTTTGAAATTGTATATTGCCTTGATGAATTTCTTCGACACTCTTGCAAAGTCTTAACTCCCTTTGTTCTGCCATCTGTTTTAATAAAGCGTCAATGCTTCGTCTTCGCTCTTCGCTCTCTTTCTGGAATTGTATATTGCTTTGATTGAAATCTTCCAAAAACTCATAAAATTGTGAGTCTCTTTGTTGATAAGAAGAGTAACTTTGCTGCTGTTGAAAAGAAGGTTGCATACGGAGTGAAACATCATCTTGGTGCCTCCCAAAATTTTGGTTCTGGTAACTTCCCCAATCCTGTGAAAAATTGTTAGAATAATTGTTGTAATTAGAGAAGTTACCTTGAATCGGTGCATGAGAGGAGTAACTTGGTTCTTGCCACCTAACATAATCTCCAAGGATCCTTCTTGGTTGATTTTGCCATTCATAAGCCATTTAACATTTACTTCACTTGGGGTGGTAGAACAGAGAGTGTTGAGATTGTCTCCTTGAGCTTGTCCTTTCTTCTTCATGGGTGATCAGAGAGTGTTGAAATTGTCTCTTTGAGCTCTGCCCCTTTTTCTGTTACCTGTTTTCTCAAGAGAAATAATCAAGATGCTCAAACAAAGAGAAAAACAAAATAACAAAAAATAATTTATAATAATTTTTTTAAAATAAATAATAATAATAATTTTTTTAAAATAATAATAACTAATATTTTTTTTAAAGAAAATAATTAAAATAATAAAATATTTTTGTTTTCTTCTCGACTTCTCCCTTGTCTCCTTTCCTTGTTTCTACTTTTGTTCTTCCTTGATGTCCTTCCTATTTCTGCTTCAAGTGGTAATTGATTGGGGGACACTTGACCTTTAAAAAACATAAATAAGAAACAAAAAAAAAGGTAAGTGTGGAAGAAAGATTATAAATTTCCTAAAAATAATAAAAATTTCCTAAAATAATAAGAAGAATAAATAAAAGAAATCCTAAGATAGGTATTCTTGATAATTAGACCTCCAAGTTCTACATGAATTGGAAACCGTTCCCCGGCAATGGCGCCAAAAATACTTGATGGGTTTCTGGCAAGCGAACCACAAATCCAGCAGTATAATAGTAAGAAGAGTATCGTATCCACAGGGAACAATCAATTTATGTAGACTGTGATCTATTTATCAAGGGAAAACAACAGTTTAGAGATTATTGTTGCAGAAATTATAAAGAGAAAGTAAATATCAATGGGAATTAGAAAGGAAGAGTTAGAGACACTTTACTTGGATTAGGATTGGACTTCATATCATCTCACCCTTTGTGCATGTAAAAGCTATCTATTATTTTAGGTTTACTCTATAATATCCTAGAGAAACTTTATTGCTAAGACCCCGAGTTACCAGCGGCCTCACACACTCAAAGATAATCCATGCGGGCTCTCCCAGGCGACAGACTTACCCTCGGCTTATTTTGCTCTTTTTTAGTCAGTTTGTAAAGGAACTTAGTTGATAAACGAGCCTAATGCTGTAGACGCACCTTCGCTCAAGTACTGTCACTACCATCACTCATCAGGATACGCCTATGTTCGAATCCTGGATTGACAATCAACTAACTCCTTGCTCTCGGTTTATTAATACCAAGCTTAATGGTCGGATGCCCTTCATTATGGTACTCACACTACCCATCAATCATTAGTAAACACCCATGTTCAGTCAGTGGTTAACCGAGTATTCTTATTCAATCAGAGAATGAGTTTCTTCAGAATCCGCTCCCCCACTCTCAGTCCTAATCAAAACTAACTTAGTTGAGACTAGCCTATAACTCCAGGCGGAAGCGCGGGAATTAGGAATTAAGTACAGAATAAGATTACCAATATTATAGAGAGAGAACACAGAAATAATAATATAGAGTTTACATACACTTGGGGATAGAATCAATTACATCCAATCCTAATGGAGAGTTAACTACACAAGGTAGTCATACAAACCACTGAAGATGATGTCACCATCTTCAATCCTTGTAAAGCGTTCCTGCTATCCTACTCTAAACTTAGCTCTGGTGCATTATCACTGAAATATAGACTGATTACAATAATCGTGCACACCAGAATTGATACAAGAGGTTCCTATTTATAGACTAAGGAAAGACACAACAATTTGGGAAGAGATCTATCTAAAAACGGCAACAGGGACCAAATCAGCGTAACCTGCGCTCCAGGCAGCGCTACAGCACATGATGAGGCGCAACTTCCAGAGAGTCGGCGCTTCACCTACGCTATAGCGCGGGGTGAAGAGCAGGTAGCGTCCTGCAGCTCCAACTTTCTCTTTTTAATCTTGATCTCTCCCCGAGACTAGTTTTAGCAGATTTGTCTTTCCTTATTTCCCTTTTCTTGATGATATCTTTGTATTTATTGAGCAATCTTTGATTTAATTGCGAAACTTGTCTGCAGAATCCTTGATTGATTGACAGTGATCTCCTCATTAATGGCTTCAAATCTTCTTTAAATCTTCATTAAATATCTTCAATCAATCTCAAATCTTGCAGAAATCTCCCTCATTTAATGCTATCTATCCTTCAAATAAAATCTTTGCAATATCCTGCAAAAATCAGCAATATTTCCATCAAAATAACATCAAATTCAAATCTTAGATTAATAAATACAATTTATCTAATATTTAATAAAAAGGGACTAAATTGGGGTAAAATTATCATTTTATCCTTGATAAGTGAAATAAAAAGTGCTCTAATTTATCAACTAATTTTCACTTATCATGGCTGCATGTAACAGCCCCAATTCATCAAGTTTTCATTCAATTTGTAACCTTCCTCTTCATGATGTTGGCTGCCACTTTGGTGGCTATTCACTCTCCAATTTACTTCCTTGTTGGAAACTATTTGATGACTCTTTATTTAGCCAAATCACGCACATGCTAGCTGCATATTGATGGCATATAACTCAGCCATTCTATCACATGTCGGCCGCAACCTTTGGCTAGCTAAAGGGTCTCCATGTAGCTTAAAAAATGTCCAGGTTCAGCCGTACCTAGCAAGCTTCTTCCAACGGCTAGTAGACAAGGTTTTAATGCAATTAAACAACATTATAACCTTGTTTTGTAACCACCAGAAATTTATTCCCTTGTCTTTGTAACTTCCCTAACTTTATTGAAAGCAATTAAACATAATAACTCAGCAAAACTTGCATGAGTTGGCCGCCCACATGGCAACCTCCATGGCACATGATTGGTCCTCAACTTGCAGTTGCCTTAATGGCAACTGAACCTCCATCCTGGCTTCATCCTCTTCAACTTGAGTTCAATAAATGAACTGGTCAGTTCCATTAATGCTCTTGGTGACATGAAGTTGTGCAGCATTGATTGCAAGTTGTAGAACCTCCTTTGTCTTCCTTGCTTGCGCCCCTGTCATGGTTCCCCCTAGTCTTTTTACTGCTTGATTGATGTCCTCATCATACCCCCCTTCTTGAAAAAGATTTGTCCTCAAATCTGAAGTGTCCTCACCTACATCAAAAAGAGGTAAGTAAGAAACATTGAAAAAGGCACTAATCTGACACTTACCAAAAAGGTCAATTTTGTAGCCATTGTCTTTGTTCCTTTCTAGGACTTGAAAGGGTCCATCTTTCCTAGGTAGAAAATTGGACTTCTTTTGTTCAAGGAGCCATTTCTTGCGCATATGCACCCACATCCATTCACCGGGGTGGAAGACAACTATCTCTTTTCCCTTGTTGGCTTGATAGGCATAGCTTCATTGCTTCTTCTTGACACTTTCTACCTTGGCCTGTTGTTCATTGTGCGCAAATATAGAATTGTTAGGCAAAGATAATAATTCAAGAGGAATTACATGGTTAAATCCATAAGCTATCTCAAATGGAAAATAGTTTGTAGCACTATGGATCGCCCTATTGTAAACAAATTCATCAGGAGGAAAACATTCCTCCCAAAATTTAGTATTTTTATTCAAGAAAATTTTAAACAAGGTTCCCAAAATCCTATCCATCACTTCAATCTGCACTTCCTTTTGGGGATGACAAGAACACAACAACTTAGTTCCAAACTTGTCCCACCAAGTCTTCCAAAAATGGCCAAGAAATTTCACATCTCTTTCATCCACCATGATTCTTGGAACAAGGTCTTTATGATGTTTAATCCCCTTCAAAAGTGGTATTCCATCAGGATCAATAGCTGGGTACACTTCTCCAAAATCCTGCAAAATAGAATTAATAAACAAAGGCAATTCTTGGTAGTGAAAATGGTTAGCATGAATCAATTGATTTTCGCAATTCAATAGGTATAAAGTTTGTCTTGTGCAAAGCACCCTCCTCACTTCCTTCTCTCTTGCTAAACATATTTGTTTGCCTTCAAATATTTCTCTCCTTTTCTTTTTATTTTCCTCACTCTCAAATTTTTCAATCTCTTTCTCTTTTTTTTATCATTTCTCTCAATTTCTTTTGATCTTCTCTCACTTCCTTTGGTGACAAAGGTTTAAGGACCACCTTTTTATCCTGAAAAATGAAAGAAATTTTGTTAGTAAAACCATCATGGATGGCTTTTGTGTCAAATTGCCATGGTCTTCCCAAGAGGATATGGCTGGCTTCCATTGGTACTACGTCACATAACACTTTATCTTGATATTTTCCAATGGAAAATGGAATTTCAGCTTGCCTCTCCACGTGAACCTCATCTCCTTCACTAAGCCATTGAAGCTTATATGGCTTAGGGTGTGGCTTTGTATCCATGTTCATCTTTGACACCAATCTAGCACTAACCACGTTAGTACAACTGCCACTATCAATTATTACTAAGCAAATCTTACCATTGACAGAACATCTAGTGTGAAAAATGTTCTCCCTTTGGTTTTCTTCCATGGTCGTGGGCTGGTTACCAAGAAGTCTCCTAATCATGTAGACTTCTCCCATTTCTGCACCTGTGTCATCTTCATTTGCCTCCTGTTCATCTTCTGACTCACTAGCATATTCTCCATTGTCCTTAAAAAGAATTGTCTTTTTTGTAGGACATTCATAGGCATAGTGTCCCAATCCTTGGCACCTAAAACAAGTCACCTCCCTCCCCTTCTTTACAACCTGTTCAACATTTTTGTTAGAGGATTTACCTTGTGAAATAGGCGCTGCTTGGCTTAAGGATTCAACCACCTCCTTCTTAATTTTGTCCTTCAAATTTGCAGGGAAATTAGTAGAACTCTTCCTGGCAACTCCTTTTCTTTTTAACTGTTGATCCACTTAAAGAGCCTTATGTAACAAGTCCTCCATTTCCACATACTCCTGTAACTCAACAATGTATCTAATATCACTATTCAAGCCATTCAGAAAACGTACCATAGTGATTTCAGAATCTTCTTCTATATTGGCTTGAATGAGGATCATCTCCATCTCTTTGTAGTACTCCTCCACTCCTTTACTTCCTTGAGTGAGTTTTTGCAATTTCAGCTTTAATTCTCGTTGGTAACTAGAGGGAACATACCGTTTCCTCATAAGCTTCTTCATCTCACCCCAAGTTTCGACCATTGGCTCCTCATCTTTGCGCCTCTCCCTTTGTAATTTATTCCACCAAATGAGAGCATAGTCAGAAAACTCAGCTGCAACAAGCTTTACCTTTTGCGCCTCTGTGTAGTTATTACAGGCAAATAAGTGCTCAATCTTGATTTCCCACTCCAAGTAAGCTTATGGATCACTACGACCTTTGAAAGGTGGTATAGACAGCTTGACCCCTTGTATTCTTTCTTCATCTCTTGGTGGTCTTTCTTCCTCGTCAACTGGTTTCTCCAATTCATCCAACCTGTTATGCAACTCATCATATTGTTCCTTTATCATTTTCTCCAAACGTTGAGAAAGTGCTGCAATTTGTAGCTGGAGATCACGATTCTCTACCTCCCTTTCCGCCATGGTAAAAGAAAAATAAAAATGTAACAGAGAAAATTATGTTAGGTGTTTAAAAATCCTCACCACACTCGTGTTTGCACACAACACTTGGCTTTTTCTATGATGCAACTCTCTTGCCTTTTTCCACTCTATTTCTCTTGGATTTCTTACCAAATCAATGAGGAGAAAAATCAAGTAGTTCACCAACCTGCGTGCAGTCTAGAAAAATTAAAACAAGAAAAGCTAAGAAGAAATAGTATTTGTTAGAACAAAAGAATTCAGAAAAATTTTTAATAACCAGAGCTCTTATACCAAATGATATGAACCTTGAGGTTCTATTTTTCATGGACCTTAGAAATTTCTGAATAAAATAACACTTTTCTTGACAAACAATTTTCTTTTCTTTTCAATACTTTTCTTTTGCTATTTTCTTTTTTTTTTTCTATTTTCTTTGATTTTCTTTCTTTTGAATTTGATAATATAAAAAACAAGATATCAACTTTTCTAAGCAAGAACTTTGACTCAACCTTTTAAACTTTGAATTGTAAATCTCATACAACCAAGTTTCCACGCAAGAGAATAGAATTCTTGTTTAAGAAAGAAGAAAAAGTACGTAAAACAAAGATAGGTGGACGTCACACTTTCAAGACTTGAAAGATAAGTCCTTGTGATTACACACACAAAGGCAATGAACCTTTGATAAATCTCGACTCTTGACTAGCAAGAAACTTAGAGAAACAATCTAAAAGAAAAGGTAATTTTTCTGCATAAAACTTTCTTATTTTCTTGCATGCATGAAGCATGTTTTTATAAGGATTACAAGGTACTCAAAGGTCATGCAACCATCTAGGTTTACACGCCTATTTCACCCCAAAATACCCCTCATACATATCCCATGCATCCCTTAATACATTACTAGAAATTAAATTAATTTAAGAGATAATTTAAGCTAATAAAACTCGGCCTAAACTAGCTTAGATGGCCGCAAATTCCAGCCAGCATTTTAGGCACATATGGCTGCATTATTCCTTGACTTGTAACCACCAAACATGGATTAAAGTAGCTAATGAATCAGCCAATAAGTGGCTGCATGTAACAACCCCAATTCATCAAGTTTTCATTCAATTTGTAAACTTCCTCTTCATGATGTTGGCCGCCACTTTGGTGGCTATTCACTCTCCAATTTACTTCCTTGTTGGAAACTATTTGATGACTCTTTATTTATCCAAATCATGCACATGCTAGCTGCACATTGATGGCATATAACTCAGCCATTCTATCACATGTTGGCCGCAACCTTTGGCTAGCTAAAGGGTCTCCATGTAGCTTAAAAAATGTCCAGGTTCAGCCGTACCTAACAAGTTTCTTCCAACGGCTAGTAGACAAGGTTTTAATGCAATTAAACAACATTATAACCTTGTTTTGTAACCACCAGAAATTTATTCCCTTGTCTTTGTAACTTGCCTAACTTTATTGAAAGCAATTAAACATAATAACTCAGCAAAACTTGCATGAGTTGGCCGCCCACATGGCAACCTCCATGGCACATGATTGGTCCTCAACTTGCAGTTGCCTTAATGGCAACTGAACCTCTATCCTTGGCTTCATCCTCTTCAACTTGAGTGCAATAAATGAACTGGTCAGTTCCATTAATGCTCTTGGTGACTTGAAGTTGTGCAGCATTGATTGCAAGTTGTAGAACCTCCTTTGTCTTCCTTGCTTGCGCCCTTGTCATGGTTCTCCCTAGTCTTTTGACTACTTGATTGATGTCCTCATCACTAGCATAGGCTCTTTGAGGGTTAGCAAAATAAATCATGCTTCTAAGAATTAGGTAGGATAGGGATAGAGGTTTACCTTGCAGAAGATGGTATAACACAAGTAGGTCTTGATTATTGACCCTTTCCAAAGTCCCAGCCCCTGGTAGAAGGGAATAACAACATATTTTATGAAATAACCTGCAGATAGGGATGAGTTTGTTGGACAACAGAGGGGAATCTGATTGACAAAGGACTTTTCTAGTGACTTTTTCTTTGGTAATGCCTGCAGAAGCATACCAATTTAAGGTTGGCTGAACATCTCTAGAAGGGGGGTTGAATAGAGACTTTGAAAATATTGTATCTGAAAACACACTCAAATTCAAACTGAGACGTGATCTCAAGTTTGATAACTTGGAGTCTCAAATAGGTTAGATGAGATGTTGTCTTAGTTTTAATTAGTAATAATTTTGTGACCAAGTAGTAATGATTCTTAAGTTATTAAAACTTGGCTTTCGCTAAAAGAGTTTAATTTATTTTAGCAAAACAGATTTGAGACTTAAGATGTGCAATGTAAAATAAAGAGATAAGGAGAAGAGATGCACACTGAGATTTATACTGGTTCACCCACAACCTTAGGCTACGTCCAGTCCTCACAACTTGTGAGATTTCCACTATTGACAAACCCTCCAATTACAAGTATTCTTACAGTCTCTGCAGGACGTCCCTCACACCAAGCATAGACACTCCTTCCCTGGCTGAGTTTCATGTATTCTTTGTTCTCAACTGCCTCTCCAGGCACTCATGCAGTATTCTTTGTCTTCGACTTTCTCTCCTGGAAACACATGCAATATTCTTTGTCTTTGACTGCCTCTCCAGGAAACTCATGCAGTATTCTAGTGCCTCTCTAGGCTCATAGTGACTCACAATAAGCTCAGGCACCTCCTGACTTAGATGAGACTTGGTGATATGAGATGAGATGGGATTGATCTAGCTTAGACTACATACAAAGTATGGATAAACAGTGAGCTCGGCTAGGTATCATGCTCTAAATCACTCAAGGAGTGTATACAAATCTTTACAAAACATGAGCTAAACCTACTACATGATATTAGCTAAGATAGCATAGGTAGGTAGGTTGAGATTCACTTGAGACTTAGATTTTTCTGTTTTAGTAGCAGCATCTCTGCTGTGTCTCACCTTGTATCTCTCACGCGTCTCAACATAATGAGACTTCCATTTATAGTCTTCAGAAACTAGCCGTTAAACTAGCCGTTGGAAGGGAGAGAGATTGTTTTTCACTTTTCTGACATGAGACCAGTACTTTTCTGATGCAGTCTCTGCTGTGACAGTGTACTTGCATTAACTTGCTTTTGTTGCTGAGACTCTGTCTAAAGTCTGAATCTTATGCTAATAGCTTGAGTATGCTTCTGAGTCTGATGTCTGCATCTGACCTCCGTGTCTCAGTCTGAGTCTGATGTTTGCATCTGATCTCTGCATCTCAAGTTGAGTCTGATGTTTGCATCTGATCTCTGCGTCTCTGTCTGAGTCTGATGTTTGCATTTGATCTCTGCGTCTCAAGTTGAGTCTGCATCTCAAGCTGACTTTGGATCTCAGCTTCATACTTCAAAGTGTTTCTTTGTCATGCTTGGACTGGGTCTGATCTTACAATATGAGTTTGGGCCTGTCTCTATCTGACTATGCAATTTGAGCTTGTCTCAAGCTGACGTTGAATCTCTTCTTTATTTAGCATTTTCTATTCTGATCTTATCTCTTGATTCTGAAGCTATGTCTGAGTCTCATCTCTTAGCAGCTCTTGCATCTGACCGATGATCCTTCTTTTCAAGTTGTATATGAGTCTCAAGTTGAGTCTTAGTCTGAGATGAGTCTGAGTCTCACCTATGAGTCTGAGCTTGGTCAGTCTTAACTTGACTCTTGCTTTGTCTTGTGCTCAGCTTCATACATCTCAAGTGTTATCTTTTAGATTGAAAGTCTCCTTTGCATCTCAGCTTGTCTTAAGATAAGAGAAAATTATCCTGCAATATGAGAAGTTAAATTCTGCAAAAACTTGAGCACACAGTTAGTAGAAACAAGACATCTCAGATATTTATCTTTTATATTTCCATTTATCTTGAGTCTCAAATATTGGTCTTCTTGATGCAACTTAGTTCACTGTTTGAGCTCAACTTGACTTTCCTTGATGATTGGTGTTTTTAGTAGAGACTCTTTCTGACTATAGCTAAGACTTAATTCTGATGTGCACCGCTTTCAACTTAGGCTATCTTCAGATTCAACCATTTTAAGCTTCTGAAGACTTTCTGATAAAGGATATGTCTTAAGGCCTTCTTCTAAAATTACCTTCAGCATATAAAATATTCTAAGCTTTGCCCATACTCCATAAATGATTCCGAAGTCTGATGCTTCTTAACATTAGGATTCTGATCTTTCTGAATTCTCAGGAAAGACTTGCATTGTTTGCTCAATCTCAGGCTGACCTTTATCTTCATCTTCAGTCTGAGGATTACTACTGAGACTACCAGTCTCAGTCTGTGGTTTCCTCTCAATCTCAGTCTGAGCTTGTGGTTCTTCTGATCTTTCTGAGTTCTTTACTACGCATAAGAATCCCGTCTATCTAAGATCTCACACACAAAACATAAGTAACTTTAAGAACAGAAAACGTCAAGTTTGATCAAAAGATTTGTTGTCATTAAAACCAAATCTCAGAGGGTTTTGCGCTAACAATCTCCCCCCTTTTGATGATGACAAACCTATTTGAACAAAATTAAGTTTTCATGTATATTAGCATATAAGGGATGATGAGAGTTATTTTCATAGTATGATACACTCAAATGAACTCCCCCTGAATACATGCTTAACAATACAAACAATAATATCATAACATGATTCAGAAACTATAACAAGGATGGAGATGCTGATTTTATAGATTTTGTTCTTTCCAATTTCTCCCCCTTTTTGGCATCAACAAAAAGATGGGGTAGAAATATATCATATAAGGGATAATGAGAGTCTATAAATTTTTCATAGTATGATCCACTCAAATGAACTCCCCCTGAATACATGCTTAACAATACAAACAATAATATCATAGCATGATTCAGAAACTATAACAAGGATGAAGATGCAGATTTTATAGATTTTGTTCTTTCCAATTTCTCCCCCCTTTAGCATCAACAAAAAGATGGGGTAGAAATATATCAAATAACCAAGTTCTTCTCTAAAAAATCTGTCAAATAACCACTTCATATTGATTTTCATTTATACTAATGGCATCAAGGACATGATTTTTACTTATCAAGCATATGGTTGATCTTAACAGAGGGTTTTGCGCAAGAGATATATGCAGTAATATTCTCAATATCCAACTGTTGTAACAACAATCCCAAGTTCCTAAGATGTCTAGATAAACCAATATGATATGGAAAGGGATAAATGCTCCAACAAGAATAGTTAGAATAGAAGAATCAAAGATTAAGTTAAGAAGAAGAGCTTTTAGAGTCTAGATTCCAGAATTTTCTTAGTAACTTGATAACCATATTTTTTAGAATCTTTCACTCTATAAGTTCAGAATCTTATTAAACTTCTTCCTAAACCATTAGCTTACAATTTTCTCTTTGATCATCTTTCTCAATTTAAACTTCAAGAGAGCTATTTTCCCTATTTTCTTTTCTTCTTCCCCTTTTATTTAACATTTCCTCTCCAAAAGAGTAAAGAGTGGTTTCTATAGTTATAGAGGGAAGAGGTATATGCATTCATCAAATTTCATAAATGATCACTACCCAACTAAGTCAACATATATAGTTAGCTCGTTAGCAAACAATTTGATTATCTCTCCCTCAAAAAGAGATGGTTCTACTTATATTTCCAAAGTTGTTGGTTTAGCAACTTTTTAATGACTTATGCAGAATTTTTTAACTTTCAGAAAGATCATTTGAATAGGGGATGCAGTTAGGATTGAACATTAGAAAACAGAAACTCAATCTTTAACCAAAACAATGATTTATTCTTTTTACATACTTGATTGAAAGATATGAATTTCATTTTATGCATGATCAAGTAGAAAGAATACATTCAGCACAAAGATTGGTTCAGCTACTCCCCCTAAATATGTTACTCACCTGGATTTTTATGCCCATAGTGAGTTAAATTTGCAGAACATGGATAAAGGCATAAAAGGTCAAGATTACAGACTTTGGACAGTAGGGAACACAGAACAGAAATTCATCAATATGATTTGCTGATAAGTTCATAATCATTGTATATTTTCCTGTATTGAAAAACTGTTTTGTGAGAATTTCAAATTCCAAAGGTAGTGATATTTCATGTCAAGTTCCTTTCATACTCATTGATTCACCCAATATTCCAAATCATAATATGCACATCAATTTGATGCAACAATTCACATTTGATATACCATAGTCTATCACAGATTTGGGAATCAAGGGGACATTGTCAAAGGTCTAATAGATCAAGTTTCATTACTTTTCTATCACATAACCTTATTCTTTGAACAAGCACTACTCCCATCATAGATTGATCTAGAAATTTATATTCTCTCACAATAAACTGCATCATGAGAACTTTCTAATGCCACAAAAATCAATTCATTTGGATTGGTACAACTAAAGATATTTTAACTTGAAGTTTCAGCACCAAACCAGAAAACATCCACTGTTTTAGCCACTTTAGTCTGAACTTGTGAGTTATTTTTAGTTCATAAAAAATATGACATTTTACCATAATAAACTAGACATCACAAGATTTATAGTGATATAAAAATCATTCCATTTGGACTTTTCTATCACAGGATATGAGTGATTAAAGTTGGCTATTCTATAATAGAGTGCTTACTGTGACAGATCTGGTTTTTGATTCACTGTGATCAATCTATGCAACCAAAAATAGTGAAAATTAACACCATTAAACCATTAGAATATCATCTTTCAAATCCATATGGTTTCATTTGAAAAGGCTTTCCTAGCTCCAGATATAAGCATTCAAAACAGATGTGTTCAGATTTGATCACATGAGAGATCAGCCAATTTGATGATTTTGCTGGGAATTATGAAGATGATGAAAAATTCTAAAACTTTCCGATCAAATACTTATATGAGTTAGCTTTCACACAAAATTGGTTTCACTCAAAAATCATTTCTATAGCTCCAGTTATGATTTGTTTAAGTGAACATGTTTATATCAGACTTAGTATGAGTGAGGTTGTGTTCACGGATTTACTGGCACTTTTGTGGTTGGTATAAAATATTCAAAATTTCCAGTTTGATACTCATATAAATTATCTTTCATACTGAATTTGTTTCACTGAGAAAGAATTTCTATAACTTCAGTTATGATCTTTTTAAGTGAACATGTTTATATTGAAGCTTGTAACATAGCAACTGTGTTCACAGATTCACTGGAACTTCTGTGATTAGAATAACAATCTAAAATTTTCCAGTTTGATTCTATTTTAAATTATCTTTCCAATAAAATTGGTTTCACAGAAAAATAATATCTACAACTCCAGTTATGATGATTTTAAGTAAATAGGTTTCTATGAGCATTTGTAAAACTGCAGCTCTGTTAACAAATTTTCTGGAACTTCTGTGCTTAGTGTAACAGCTTCAAACTTTCCAGTTATGCACTCTTATGACTTAGCTTTTCAACAAAATTGGTTTTACTCAAAAATCAATTTTGTAGCTCAAGTTATGATCATTTTAGTCAGGCTATATTAGAAACATTTCTGCATAAAGTACATTAACCTCTTTGCCTCCAAATTTCACTTTTTTTCAAAATCATCTTATGAGCCTTCAATCTCAGAATTTCTTATTCATATTATTTACTTAAAATATTGAGTTGATTAAGGAAATGGAGAGCATATAGACTTAGCTTGTAGAAATGTTTCTCCTAACTAAACAATTCAATCTTTCCAAGTTCTCTTTTCTCAACTATCATGAAATTGACTCAAGGATATATTTTCATATGATCAGCTTATGTTTCATCATAGATAGATTTCAAAATTAAACTCTCACATGATGCAACATATGTTGCATTACAGTATACTCACAATAGTTAAGATTCAAAACTGTATCAAGGTTATGACAGAAAATCATTCTAATTACCCAAGCAACACAGAGTCATTCCAATAAGCATATGTTTGTCATTGTAACATGAATCCTAAATTCTGCATAGTATCAATATACTTAACTTTTATCTTCAAAATGAGAATAGTAAGATTCATCACATATGCATCATCATGGAAGATTAGAGTTTCAGAGTACCTCATGAAGTATTCATAAAATTATCATTTGATCCACATGATTTAAGAATTTGCAGCTTGATGTAGAGATAAGCTAGCTTCCTCTTGTGTAGTAGCCACTGTCTGAGCTTAATGTTATTCATGAATTTTCTTTTGCTCTGTCAGAGTTTGGGCTGCAGCAGGAGTCTCACTTGATTGTTCTTTCTCAGATTTTTTCATCTAAGTCCCTGTCTCATTCTTAGTCTCAGGCTGAGATGCAGCCACAATTCTTGCTTTTTCTTTTTGCCATATTCTCTCTTCCCACTTTTTTTATCTCTGAACCTCTTTTTGACTTGGATTTTATTCTTTTGGAGACTTTCTTATATATTTCTTGTTGAGATCCAAGTCATTCCATTTTGTCTACAAATCTACAAGCTTTCTCATCTCAAGTGTAGGAATAGTCTTATCAAATTATCATGTATACTTTCTTCTACACATTGAGTAATGAGATTGTAGACTCTATAGTTACTTTGGATGTTATAGCATGTTCAGAAAATATTCAGATTTACAAAATGGCAACTTGTTTCAAAGATATGAATATATTCAACACTTTCTAACAAGAGGATATCTATCATTTGATACTCCAATCTCTAAGTAAGCATATGAGACATTTAAGCATTTGATAAATGGAGTAAAATTATAACTTTTTTGCTGTATGAAATTTCACATAAAACAATGGCAATAAATGATGATCAAATAGATTTTTATGCCTTTTGCAAACAAGGTTTCTACAAGTCTAGCATACATGCAAACATGATGACAAGTAAAGAAATACAAAAGAAGTTATTAATGATTTGATCAAGCATGTCATAGTCCAAGTATAAAGAGGGATAAGAGATAGATATCACCAATGGATCTTCCTTGTATTTGCATAAGCAATTTCAACCTCCAAGCTTCAAGCATTTTTAGAGAGCATTTATTTCCCTTGCTCATCTTTGAAAGACTCCTTTAATGCTTTGCTTAGCTTTGGTAATCAAGGAAAGTACAAATTTCTTCACCCATTGCTTCTCTTTAAGAAGTTCCACTTTATGCATTCAAGAAGCTTTTGATTTAAAATCTTATATCCTCCTTGACTAGATCAATGTGAGAATTTTCTGCATAATCAAATCACTAAGGGAACATTTTGGTACCCATTTATCTCTTGGGTCCAAGTTGGTTAGTAATCAAACATTTATCATTTTAACAAATTTAGCAAATGTATGATGTTAATATCAACATAAAAAAATACTCAATCATTAGGCTTTGAGAAATGTACTGAATGAATAGAGTAAACCCTTTCAGCTGACAAATCGAAGCACTACATCCATTCATTCACAAGTTAAAAAGTCGTTGCTATATTGGTAAGATCACTTAACTAAAATCACTTAGTAATAAACCAGATTCAGACAGCTGATACACACCCGGTCATTACATTGAATTCCTCAACCAAAATAAACAACCATTTCAAAATACACACACACATATATATATATATATATTTACTATCACTGTAAGATAACAAGGAATTGGTATTTCTACTTAAAAAACATTTTCCTTCCCTTTTTAATTTAAAAGAGATTTGATGTTGTTCCAAATTTTTGAGCTAATCATTTCATGTCTTTGAAGCGCTATTCAGACTTCAATGAAAGAAAAGTTGTCCTGCTTACTTTAATTAAAAGGGAAGAAAGAAAGGAATTTATACTTACGTGAAATTACTTTACCTTTGCACGTTCCTTTTATTTCGTCCAGGTCAGCCACTTCAAAACTCCATTAAAGGATAACTTTCGCTCTTGGTCGTCCTTTCCTTAGTTTTTTGACAACCATGCTCCAATTTGTTTTTGGACAGCTGTGTTGATTTTTAACAGCTACACCATCTGCAAATCTTCCCACTTGGTCCAAAATCACTCTCTTACCATGATGAAGTGACAATGCCATTGCATTTGCATCAGTCGGCTCCACCTTCCCCAATAATCTTCATCATGCATTTAGTGCACAATTTCCATCCCAATAGTTCCCTGACCCATGATGACAACAGGATGATCAAAAGGAGGTATAAATGTATGACCCTCCTCTTTTGCACGCTTCTTAGTATAAGCTTATGCTTCAACAAGGACAACCGTAGCATCCAGTCTCCACAGATTTCCACTTAATTTCTGGAGTGGTAACGGGCATTGCAATCACGACATTGTACTTCAATCTCTTGGCAGCTAAAGCAACTCCTTGAGAAATATTTCCAGCTTATGCGTAGATGACCCCTTTTTTTTAACAATTCTTCTGGCAGTTTAGCCATCATATTATAAGCTCCTCAAAGCTTAAATGAGAAAACGAGACAACTGCTCCATTGTAGGCATGTGGAATATTTTTGTAGTGTTTCAGCCATCTTTCTTTCTTGGATCTTTTTCCTACACATTGGTGTGCTCAACCCCAAGAGGCCAAGCTCTGATACCAACTGAAGTTGGCTGAAGGTCTCTAGAAGGGGGGTTGAATAGAGACTTTGAAAATATTGTACCTAAAAACACACTCAAATTCAAACTGAGACGTGATCTCAAGTCTAATAACTTTGAGTCTCAAATAGGTTAGATGAGATGTTGTCTTAGTTTTAATTAGTAATAATTTTGTGACCAAGTAGTGATGATTCTTAAGTTATTAAAATTTGGCTTACTCTAAAAGAGTTCAATTTATTTTAGCAAAACAGATTTGAGACTTAAGATGTGCAATGTAAAATAAAGAGATAAGGAGAAGAGATGCGCACTGAGATTTATACTGGTTCACCCACAACCTTGGGCTACGTCCAGTCCTCACAACTTGTGAGATTTCCACTATTGACAAACCCGTCAATTACAAGTATTCTTACAGCCTCTTCAGGACGTCTCTCACACCAAGCATAAGAACTCCTACCCTGGCTGAGTCTCAAGTATTCTTTGTTCTCAAATGCCTCTCCAGGCAACTCATGCAGTATTCTTTGTCTTTGACTACCTCTCTAGGAAACTCATGCAGTATTCTAGTGCCTCTCCAGGCTCACAGTGACTCACACTAAGCTCAGGCACCTCCTGACTTAGATAAGACTTGGTGATATGAGATGAGATGGGATTGATCTAGCTTAGACTACATACAAAGTATGGATAAACAGTGAGCTCAGCTAGGTATCACACTCTAAATCACTCAAGGAGTGTATACAAATCATTACAAAACAAGAGCTAAACCTGCTACATTATATTAGCTAAGATAGCATAGGTAGGTAGGTTGAGATTCACTTGAGACTTGGATTTTTCTGTTTGTGTAGCAGCATCTCTGTTGTGTCTCACCTTGTGTCTCTCACGCGTCTCACGATAATGAGACTTCTGTTGATAGTCTTCAGAAAACTGGCTGTTAAATTAGCCGTTGGAAGAGAGAGAGTATGTTTATCACTTTTCTGACATGAGATCAATACTTTTCTGATGCAGTCTCTGTTGTGACAGTGTACTTGCATTGACTTTCTTTTATTGCTAAGACTCTGTCTAAAGTCTGAATCTTATGCTGATAGCTTGAGTATGCTTCTGAGTCTGATGTCTGCATCTGATGTCTGCGTCTCAGTATGAGTCTGATGTTTGCATCTGATCTCTGCATCTCATGTTGAGTCTGATGTTTGCATCTGATCTCTACGTCTCAAGTTGAATATGATGTTTACATACGATCTCTACGTCTCAGTCTGAGTCTGATGTTAGCATCTGATCTCTGCGTCTCAAGTTGAGTCTGCATCTCAAGCTGACTTTGGATCTCATCTTTTCTCAGCTTCATACTTCAAAGTGCTTCTTTGGCATGCTTGGACTGGGTCTGATCTTACAATATGAGTTTGGGCTTGTCTCAATCTGACTTTGAAATTTGAGCTTGTCTCAAGCTGACTTTGAATCTCTTCTTTGTTTAGCATCTTCTATTCTGATCTTATCTCTTGATTCTGAAGCTAAGTCAGAGTCTCATCTCTTAGCAGCTCTTGCATCTGACCATTGATCCTTCTTTTCAAGTTTGTATATGAGTCTCACCTATGAGTCTGAGCTTGGTCAGTCTTAACTTGACTCTTGCTTTGTCTTGTGCTCAACTTCATACATCTCAAGTGTTATCTTTTAGATTGAAAGTCCCCTTAGCATCTAGCTTGTCCTAACATAAGAGAAAATTATCTTGCAATATGAGAAGCTAAATTCTGCAAACACTTGAGCACACAGTTAATAGAAACAAGACATCTCAGATATTTATCTTTTATATTTCCGCTTATCTTGAGTCTCAAATATTGGTCTTCTTGATGCAACTTAGTTCACTATTTGAGCTCAACTTGACTTGCCTTGATGATTGGTGTTTCTAGTAGAGACTCTTTCTGACTGTAGCTAATTAAGACTTCATTCTGATGTGCACCTCTCTCAACTTAAGCTATCTTCAGATTCAACCATTTTAAGCTTCTGAAGACTTTCTGATAAAGGATATGTCTTAAGGCCTTCTTCTGAAATTACCTTCAGCATATAGAATATTCTAAGCTTTGCCCATACTCCATAAATGATTATGAAGTCTGATGCTTCTTAACATTAGGATTCTGATCTTTCTGAATTTTCAGAAAAGACTTGCATTGTTTGCTCAATCTCAGGCTGACCGTTATCTTCATTTTCAGTCTAAGGATTACTACTGAGACTACCAATCTCAGTCTGTGGTTGCCTCTCAATCTCAGTCTGAGCTTGTGGTTCTTCTGATCTTTCTGAGTTCTTTACTGAGAATAAGAATCCCGTCTTTCTAAGATCTCCCACACAAAACATCAGTAACTTCAAGAACAGAAAACATCAAGTTTGATCAAAAGGTTTGTTGTCATTAAAACCAATTCTCAGAGGGTTTTGCGCTAACACAATTATTTTCGTAGGGCTTGTTCTCACAGGGTGGAATCCCTACAGCTTCTTCTATATTCTCAGGTGTTAGAATAATGGTGGAACCCTTTATTTCAACAACAAGGGAGTTACCATCACTTCTGTACTTGCTTGCAGAAGCATAGAAGGCTTTGACAAGTCTTGGATAGATAGGTTTCCTAATTAGAAGATAGTCCTCCCGTCCTTGCTTCTGAACAAAGTGGTTTACATCCCATCCAGCTTTCCTGATCTTTTTCAGCAAAAAAACTCTTCCTGAGATAACATTTTTCCACTCCCATTTTTCATAGAACACTTTCAGCATATCTTCTTCTTGAAATAGGTCCATGTTAGCATCTTCTGATCCCTCAGAAGGATCACTTTCAGAGTCATTTCCATTGTCACTTCTATTGCTGGTCCCTTTTGACTCATTTTCTTCATTACTAGATGAAGGAGGGACTCTATTTGATGCAGAGGATGGTGTTGAGTCTTAAAAATATCATAAGAGATTTTATGATGTTTTAAGACAGCAATATTTCCAAGTTTTAATGATTAACAAATTTACAGTATTTATTTTCACAGATACTCTTAAGTGTTTAATTATCTATCTGTGATTTCAGCAAGCCACAATACGCTTTATAAGTCTTTAAGAAGTGCTTCAAGTCATCTGAGGGAGACAGGCCTTCTGAAATGGTCAACCTGTCTTAAGTGTTGAAGCTGTCTGAAGAGCCAAGCCCGTCTGAAGTTCGGAAGCCGTCTGAAGCTTTAATAATGACGTGGCAACCTTGCTGAAACCTTGCGTGAAGACTTTTCTGAGTCTCTGCTGCTCGTACGTTTTGGAACACATTTATGGAAACAAACACAGAGGCCTTTCCTGGTGCATTTGAATTTCATACACCACTGAGGAAATCTCTGTAAATGCAGCAACGCAGCAATTCCTGAAGCAGCCTTTTGGCAGATGCAACCTTGTACTGTGTCAGAAATGTCAGGATGCTCAGAAGTATGTCTCACAACGGATTGAATAGCATTTAATGCTATCTCTAAACGGTGGTTTTTCAACGGCTTAAAGTCTGGGTATAAATACCCCTTATGAAGACCATCATTGGGCTGGAAATAAGAACAGAGAAGAGAATATAGAAAAAGAGAATCATCGCTGCAATCTTCTTTAAGAAAACCACTCTGATAAAATTCTTTGTACACTTTATATTTTCATATCCTGAGTATATCTCAGTTTTTAAGCTGTACATCGTAATAGGTTTGAGCTCTAAACTTGTGTAGTTTAAAAGCTTAAACTCTTATTAACTGTAATTGTTGTTGAGCCTGGAGAGGCTTGTCTGGAAAAGAATACTTGTGTTGTTTGAGCCTGGAGAGGCTTGTCTGGAAAAGAATACTTGTGTTGTTTGAGCCTAGAGAGGCTTGTCTTGGTTGTAGAGCCTGAAGAGGCTTGATAGAAAAGAATACTTGTAATCTTTGTGAAAGATTAAGAGAAAATCCAAGTGCTTGTTGGCATTGGGACTGGAGGTAGCTCACAGTGGTGGTGAGTGAACCAGGATAAATCCTTGGCTAAGTTTTTCTATCCCTTATCTCTTGTCAATTCGTTTATATTAATATCAAGGGTGTTGAAAAGCTATTCTAAATATTTTAAAAGCAAAGAAACCTTTTAAAATATATTTTCAGGAACCATTCAAATACTTCAGACAGCCTCGATAAACCTGTCCGAAACTGTTTATAACTTGTTGTTTTCAAAAAGCTTTCAAAATACAAAGAAACACTATTCAACCCCCCCTTTTAGTGTTTCCCTGTGCTTCTACAGATGGAGAGTCAAGCCCAATGGGGTTGTTGGGGTCATTTCCAGTGGAGTTAAAGTTAGCTCCAACTTTTAATCTGTCAGACCTTTTGACCTGAATCACTAGAATGGTAGAAGCTTGGATATTAGAAGTGGAAGGAGCTGAGGAAGAAGGTGGCATTGCAGAAGACGAAGGTGCATGCACTAGAGGGGTTTTGCTGATAGAGGTTGGACCTCAAGCACCTCATTGAATGGAATAATTGCCCTCCCAGTTGCTTCAGGAATTTCTTGACTGCTATAGGAGCATTCTGATGCTATAGGAGCATTCTGATGCTCCAGGAGAAGACGTATTCTTTTTACTGGCAATAGATTTGATCCTCATTTTGATTTTTAGAGAAAATATGCAAAACAGAGTATGAAGAGGAGATATGTTTTCAACTCAAGGAAGGGTTTTCAGTAGCTTGTGAGGGATGAGAAAAGGAGAGATGGGTTTCCTCTTGTGTTGAGAAGAATCCTAGATATAGATCCCTACTAGCCGTTTGAGAAGAAGGAGTTTGAGAGAGAGAGAGAAGCGCGCAGATTTTTAGAAGCAGTTAGTTGCTTCAAACGGTCAGAAAAGTTATTGCCCATTTTGTGCAACAGCTTGCATTTATCAATATATGGGACAAAAGGCACCTTTTCCTTTCTTTTATTCTGATTGCCAATGCTGACTGTGCAAGGTCACTTTCAAAGTTGACCTGAATTTTAATTTTTTTTATAAAATGACACAAGGATTAATGTGAGACTGATAGTGACCTTTCCTAGTACTTTGAAATAAGTCACTTATGCTGACAGGTCAAAGCATAAGGATGCTTTTGGATGTATATTTCCAGAAGATATATTCTTTTATTGCAAAAGATATAAAACTGCAGGTGTAGTTCCAGAGGAAGCATTCTTCTGTTCCAGAAGATATCAGTTCCAGAAGAAGATCTAACTTCTTCTAATTAATCAAGAATTCAATTTCAACATATGAAGTTTATCTCTTATGAATTTGAATCTATCTTCTACAAGTGGTTTTGTAAAAATATCAGCAATTTGAAATTTGGTTTCAATAAATTTTAACTCAATCTCATTCTTCTGAACATGATCTCTTATGAAATGATGTTTTATATCAATATGTTTGGACCTAGAATTTTTATTGGATTCTTGGACAGATTAATGGCACTAGTATTGTCACAGAAGATAGGAATTTTAGAGTACCTCAAACAATAGTCTTCCATTTGATGCTTTATCCATAACATTTGTGAGCAACAACTTGCAGCAGAAACATATTCAGCTTCTACAGTAGATAAAGTTATGGTTGGTTGCTTTTTACATGACCAAGATATTAGTGATTCTCCAAGGAATTGACATCCACCACTTGTGCTTTTTCTATCTAATCTATCTCCAGCATAATCAGCATCACAATATCCTGTAAGATCAAAGTCTATACCTTTCTTGTACCAAAGACCAAGATCAGTTGTTCCAACAAGATATCTAAATATCCTTTTTACAGCTGCAACATGAGATTCTTGTGGAGAAGATTGAAATCTAGCAGAAAGTCCTACAGAGAACAAAATATCTGGCCTACTTGCAGTTAAATAAAGCAATGATCCTATCATACCCCTATATTCCTTTTCAGAGACAGATTTTCCATTTTCATCCAAATCCAAAACTGTAGAAGGGTGCATGGGGGTTCCCATGGATTTGAGTTCTCTCATAAGGCTCATTTCAAATTCACCCTTCATTAATTCTGAAAAAACTTGACACATTTTTACATTGGTAGATCCAAAAATGATGTCATCAACATAAATTTGCACAATCAGTAAATCCTTCTTAAAAGTTTTTCTAAACAGTGTAGTATCAATTCTTCCTCTTGTAAAATCATTTGTAAGAAGCAAATTACTTAATCTTTCATACCAAGCTCTAGGAGCTTGTTTTAATCCATATAAAGTTTTGATAATTTGAAAACATGGTTTGGATGCTTCTGATTTTCAAAACCTGGAGGTTGGTGTACATATATCTCCTTATTTATGAAGCCATTTAGAAAAGCACTTTTAACATCCATTTGGTATAATTTGAAATCTTTAAATGTAGCAAATGCAAGAAGAATTCTAATAGATTCTAATCTAGCTACTGGTGCAAAGGTTTCATCAAAGTCAATACCTTCTTGTTGGTTATAGCCCTAAGCTACTAACCTTCCTTTGTTTCTGATCACTCTTCCTTCTTCATCCATCTTGTTTCTGAACACCCATTTTCTTCCAATTATGGAATGATCTTCTGGAGAAGGAACAAGTGTCTAGACCTTGTTCTTCTCAAACTGATCCAGCTCTTCTTTCATGGCTTTTATCCATCAATCATCTTCTAGAGCCTCATTTATAGTTTTGGGTTCAATTTGAGATAATAGAGTTGTACTGTTTTCATTTCTTCTTAATTAAGATCTAGTTTTTACTCCTTCTATAGTACTTGCAATGATTTGTTCATGGGGATGAGCAGTAATCATTTTCCAGCTTTTAAGTAGATCTTCCTTATGTGTACAGACATCTTCTACAGGCTTTTCCTGTTCTGTTACATCTTCTGATGGGTTCTTACTGTCAGAAGATATCTTCTACAGCTTATCAGATTCATCATCTGATTCATTGTTGTACTTTCCTTGAGAAGAAAGGTTAGTATCATTGAAAATAACATGCATGCTTTCTTCTATGGTTTGATTTTTGACATTGTAAACTCTATAAGCTTTTGAAGTAGTAGAGTATCCAAGAAAAATACCTTTTTCAAATTTTGCATCAAACTTTTCAAGGTTTTCTTTATTAATTAAAATATAACAATCATATCCAAAAACATGAAAGTATGCAATGTTGGGTTTTCTCCCTTTCCATATCTCATATGGGGTTTTGTTGAGTATGCTTCTGATGGAAACTCTGTTAAGTATATAGCATGATGTGGATACAGCTTCAGCCCAAAAATATTTTTGAATTCCACTATCACTTAACATAGTTCTAGCCATCTCTTGGAGAGATCTATTTTTCCTTTCAACAACTCCATTTTGTTGAGAAGTTCTAGGACATGAAAAATTGTGAGAAATTCCATTTTCATCAAAAAAACTTTTAAAAGAAAAGTTTTCAAACTCTCATCCATGGTCACTCCTTACAGAAGCAATTAATTGACCTCTTTCGTTTTGTATCTTCTTGGAGAAGATTTTGAAAGCATCAAATGACTCATCTTTGGTACTGAGAAATAAAACCCATGTGAATCTAGAGTAATCATCTACTATGACAAGACCATACTTTTTTCCTCCCAAACTAGGTGTCTTAGTAGGACCAAATAAGTCAATATGTAGTAGTTCCAAAACTCTTTTGGCGGTGATGACATTTTTAGGATAAAAGCTAGAATGAGTTTGTTTTCCTTTAGCACATGCATCACATAATCATCACATAGAATGAGAGTTTTGAAATACTTTTCATATTTAAGTGTCCTACTTTTCTATGCCAAATCCATTTGTCATTTTCAAAGGAAGCAAAGCAGGTATGATCAGGAAGTTCTTCTAGGCTGACACTATATATAGATTTTTGTTTCTTATTCCTGAAAATAACACTTGCTTAGTAGATGATTCCCTAATTTCACAGAATGTTGGTTAAAACATAACTTCATAGACAGTGTCACAAAGTTGACTTATGCTAAGAAGATTATGTTTTAACCCTTTCACATAGTAGACATTATTAATTTGGGTAGAATTCTTCATACCTACTTTTCCAATACCTTTGATGTGTGCCTTGTTGTTGTCTCCAAAGGTTATTGTTCCACCTTCTATTTTGTGTAATTGGATGAATGTTTTTTGTCTCCAGTCATATGCATTGAGCAGCCACTGTCCAAGAACCATTGCCTTTCTTCTTGATGGTTTTTTGCTTGTTCCTGCATCATAGGAAAGTAGAGATTTAGGTACCCAAATTTTGTTGGGTCTTGAATGGTTAGATACCTTTCTTCTGAAGCTCCTCTTTCTTCTGTAACAATGATGTGCATTATGTCCAATTTTGTTACACCAAGAACATTTTGGAGGTTGCCTTTTGGCAGGTACAAATACAGTTTTATGAACTTTTGATGTTTGAGATTGATTATATCCTAAACCTGTTTTATCAGATATTTTCCTTCCATTTCCTATGCGTTTTTCTAAATTATTTGTAATTTTTACAAATTTGTTTAAATACTGTTGCAACTCATCAATCTTCTTCTGCAAAAGATTATTTTCTTTCTGCAGAGCATCAAATTTTCTTTCTTCTGCAGAATCAAATTTGATTGATTTGATTTGTTCTGAAAACTTAAAATGAGATTGTTGAAGACATTGATTTGTCTTAACCAATCTTTCATTATCCTCTTTTAATCTTTCATTATCTTCTTTAGATTTAACAAGTTGTTCTTTAAGAAGTGCACATTTTTGAGCTAGAGTGTGTGAATCAGATAATAAGTTTTCAAATGCATCTTCTAATTCCCTATATGCAGAAGGGATGTAAGTAATTACCCATCATCTTCATCTTCTTTTCCATCCATGAGACACAGGTTTGCTGTCTCATCTTCTGCATCTTCTTCTGAAGAACTATCTGAGTTATCTTATGTTGCCATCATGGCTTTCTTCTTCTGAAATGCTTTTAGATCCTTTTTTAATTGAGGACATTCTACTTTGATGTGTCCTGGCTTGTCACATTCATAACAGATGAAGTTGAAGAACCTTTTTACTCTGCCCTTTCTTCTGATCAATCTTTGGATCCTTTTGGATATAAAGGCAAGCTCATCATCATTTTCAGAAGATGATTCTTCTCCATCAGTAACCTTTTCTTCTGTTGATACTGTACTGGTTTTCTTTGATGTGCTGGCTTTGAGAGCAATTGTTTTGTCTTTCCTTGGTAATTCATCCATGAGTTCTTGCTCACGAACTTTTAGAGAACCAAGAAGTTCATCTAAATTTAGCACAACAAGATCTTTTGCTTCTTGAATTGCTGTCACTTTTGGTCTCCATATTATTGGAAGACTTCTAAGAATTTTTCTGACTTGCTCTTGATTAGAGTAGTTCTTACCAAGAGACTTTAGGCCATTGAGTGTATCCCATATTTCTTTTGCAGTAGAACAACCAACCACTTTGTCATATTCTCCTCTATTTAGAGCACAGAGAAGAAAGAATTTTGCTTTGGAGTTCAGAAGATATCTCTGCTAATCTTCTGGAGTCCATTCTTCTCTAGGCTTTAGCTTTGGAGGTTCTTCTTGAACTTTAGATTCTCCTTCTTTAGGAGGAACCAAAATTCTTGTTCTTATAATCATAGGAATGAAGTTTCCATTTTATATGATATCACAAAGATCAATGTCTTGGGATTCAAGAAATAATTTCATTATATCCTTCCAATAATAGTAGTCCTTCCCATTAAATGCAGGAGGTCTATTTGTAGATGATTCATCTGGGATGAACATTGCAGCTCCATGGTTGGCCATTTTCCCTTGATCTTTTCCTCTCTCACTGTTAAGTGAGTTCAACCCTAGAGGCAAGCTCTGGTACCAGCTGAAGTTGAAGTTTCAATCACAAGAAGGGGGTTGAATTGTGATCTTTTTTAAATTCTTCAAATTCCTTCTAATACAAACTCTGCTCAAGTGAAACTTAGCTAAGTATTAGAAGATGAGACTCAAGAAGATAAGAGTTATATTATGTATAGTATGCAGAAGATATGGTTCCTTTTATTGGAACTCTTGTAAGTATCACTTACTTAGGTATTAAATAGTTTTCAAAATAATTTTATGTTAAGACAAACTCACTCCTAAGGTTTTTAATGTAGTCAAACCATTAAGTTGAGATGATCACAAAAGCAAGTCTGAGATGCATTTTGGTTTTTATTAACTGTGTGCTCAAGTTTATGGCAGAATTGTTAGAACCACAGGCAACACTAGAAGGGGGGTTGAATAGTGTTTTTAGTATTTTGACAAATTTGGAAATATTGAAATAAATTAAGTAGTTATTTAGATATGAAAAACTTATAACCAGAGTTAATGTAAAATTGTGGAAGATAAGAAGGACGAATTTTGATAAACTTTGAGACTATAGAAAGTTTAGATGAAACATTAATTTGTTAGTCTCTTAATTAATCTTAATTATTTAGACACATCTCAAGATACCCTCTGAAGGATACTACAAAGAATCTTTTCAAAACTGTTTCTGAACTACTTCAGATGATTGACAGTCGTCTGAAGTATATTTCTAACTTCTGAACTAAGATCTTTTTAAGTCCACTTCAGATGGTTATTTCAGAAGTTCTTCAAAGTACATTTTCTGTAATACTTCAAAGACTTAAGGTTAGTTTATCTTTGAAAAACTTCTTTTATTGAAATTGTTGAATTAAGTTTATTATGAAAAATACTTTTCAATCCCCTTCAGAAATATAAAGTTGTAAGTAAATGAGTTTAAAGGAAAGAAGACTTAGCCAAGAATTTATCATGGTTCACCCACCAACTAGTGAGCTACATCCAGTCCCAGAGCAAACCACCACTGGATTTTCCACTATCTGAATTCCACAGAAACAAGTATTCTTTAATTTTCAACTGTCTCTTCAGGAAACTCATGCAGTATTCTTTTACAGACAAGCCTCTTCAGGCTCTACACCAAGTATTCTTTCTTACAGAGCCTCTCCAGACTCAACACCAAATATTCTTTCTTACAGAGCCTCTCCAGGCTCAACACCAAGTATTCTTTCTTACAGAGCCTATCCAGGCTCAACACCAAGTATTCTTTCTTACAGAGCCTCTCCAGGCTCAACACAGAGTATTCTTTCTTACAGAGCCTCTCCAGGCTCAACACAGAGTATTCTTTATTCCTCCAAGCCTCTCCAGGATCTTAGACACATAAAGTGTTTACAACTCAATCTAAGTTTAAGTTCGTGAGATACATAAACTCGGTTTCTTCTTGTACAAAGTGATTACTAAGTCTAACTCAGGAGACATGAAATACAATCTAAGAACAAGGATAAGACTGAGATACAAGTATATGGATTAGGTACAATCTCGTCTTCTAAGTGAGGTAAATCTCCCTCAACTAATTGGCTAAGTAAGATATGAAATTATGCTTCAGCCATTTCTTTCTTGTGGACTTCAATGTCCAACTAGGTTGGTCGACACCATGTAGATGTGATACTTAGAGCTTGGCCGACTTGGTTGGTCTATGGGCTTGCCAACTCTGTTGGTCTATGTCTTGCCAACTATGTTGGTCTATGTCTTGCCAACACTTCTTCAAAGACTTTCTTGAGGCTATTTATATGTTTTGATGAAATATAGTCGTTTGAAGATTTCTTGGTTACCGTTTGAGAAGTAAAGATTTTGGCTCAAGTAGCCATTGTGAAATAGCTTCTCTAACTGGTTGCTTCTTATTAAGCAGAATAGGTGTGCGGATAGCTCAGCTCTGACACACTACTGATGAGTTCTTTAATCTTTGAGAGAATTTCTTTAAACAGATAGTTGACTTAACTTCTTTCTCTCTTCTTCTTCTTTTCTGATCCTCTTGCCTTTCTGTGAGTGTGAGGATATATCCGTTGAGTTTGTCCTTTAGCTTGACTTGTGCTAGCTTCCTTTTGGCTCAACTTCTGACAGTGTGTTGCTTTCATCTTTTCTTTTCTTGATCAGAGTTCCTTGCTAATATTTGAATAATATCTTAGCCCTTGAACACTTGATCTTTACTTTTGTTGAGACTTCTCATATTGGACTTTGTTTAAGTAATCAGTAATGAGAGTCTTCAAACCCAAAATATGTTCAGAGAGTATGAGTGATCAGATGATTAAACTCTTCACATATTTTCAGATGATTTGTGAGCTTTCACTTTGAGATATTATCTCATTAGTTTTCATCTGCTTTATCATCTCCATTTCTTGCTTCTTTATTCTTAGAATTCATTCAGCAAGATTCTTTCCTCTATCAAGAGTTGCTTCTCCTCTTCTTCAGACGATTGAAGCTCTGTTCTTCTTTGTCTTTTCTGTTTCTTCTGATACTTAGATGGATAGAGATGTTGAATTAAATATCCTTAGTTTAAACATCTTTCTCGTCATTTTCTTGTTCAGACTTTTGATTTGCTTTGGGCAGCAACATGTGCAGTATGTCTGCGTACACAGTGCCTTTTTGTTGTAGGTGCAACAACCTTTGCAGAGTTTCCTTATTTGCACAAGTCTTTTGATCGAGACAGAAAAGCATGCCTAACTCTTGCACTGAAATGATATATAGTCCATTTAATAGAGTGTCGTTTTTGCTTGACAAGTCTTCACGAGATCGTTTCTTGATTCTGTCATTTTCAGCTTTCTGATTGCTTTTGGTCAGCTTCAATTCTTCAGACGATAGATGTTCTTCAGACGAGATCCTCTTGTCTTCAAGTCTTCAGAAGATAGATGTTCTTCAGATGATTAAGTTTATTTCTTCTCTTCAGATTCGTGTGCTCTTCTTTTTCTTTTTCAGATTCTGCATTGCATCAACTTCTGATTCTCACTTCATTCTTCTTCTTCTTCTTCTTCTTCTGATCTTCTTCTTCTTCTTATCTGTTCTTCTTTCTTCTGATGTGATCTTCTTCTTTCGATCTGTTCTTTGTGTTCTTCTTCTTTCGATTTGTTCTTCTTTCTTTTCTTTCTTCTGATCTGATGAATACTTCAACCTGAAACAAAACAATACCTTTCTCAGTAGAACCTGCTTATATGATCTTATTTGTTAATCATTAAAACCTAAGGACACTAAGTCTTAAATCAAGTTTGAATGTTCAAACTGATTCTTAGACTTCACAATCTCCCCCTTTTTAATGATGACAAATAAGATATGTATAACTTACAAAATGTTCTAATCAAATGAAATGAAAGGTTAAGTATTTAGAGGGCTCCCCTATCTATATTACTCCCCCTGAGAAAGACATTAAATCTTTTAGATGCCAATTGTTAACTTCTAAAAAAATTGATTGTTACTTTTTAAATATCTAAAAGAATTGTTAACTGATTAATTACACCAATTGTTAATTAATCTAAAAAGAATTGTTAATTTATTAATTACACCAATTGTTAACAATTAATTACACCAGCTGTTTAAGCTTAGAAATTAACTGTTATAGTTTTGACAGTTTTATTTAGTTAGACCATTGTTATAACTCCTGTTATTTCTTAATGTTATCTTCTGAGTTTCTTTTATACTTCTTTCTCTTTAAGAACCAATTGTTATTAGTTGTTACTATTAGTTTATTGTATACTTCTTTCTTTTATGAACCAATTGTTGTTTCCCGTTGTTATCTTTCCTCTTTTTATTAGATCTCAGGTTTTTTAAACAACTGTTGTATATATTTCTCCCCTTTTTTTTGTTAAAGGAAAATTACCAACTGTTATAGGCCAAAAGTTATATGTTATCAATTGTTATTAAAGGTTGTTATTTTGAAAGTTAAGAGTAGAAGTTAAACTTGGGATATCAATGTTATCGTGAGACTTAAGATATTGTTACCGATTGTTAGACTTAAGATTAATATCTTCTTAATCAATTGATTCTAAGATTAATAACAGAAACGGAGACATGCAGATATGTACAGAAACACATTCTGAAATGTAAAGAAATTACATTTACAAAAGAAAAACACAAAGAAAAACTTTATTTACAAAAAATACATTCAAAAAGTAATACATTTACCATCGCTACCTCTCTTGATTCCTATGAAGGCCTGAGGCTTAGCCTTATCAACAACGCCGTTTCCTTTCTCAGCCACCACTTCTTCCTTGGATTCAGATCCTTAGAAGTGTTGATTGAGCATGTATTCACCTCCCAACCGTGCAAATAGCACCCAATCTCCTTTCTGCGGCTGGAATGGTGGAGGTACATCATTTAACACTGTGTTTCGACCACCAGCAACAAGCTTTATCTTCAGGGCCACATTTGACGTGGTTCCCTTCATAAGATTAGCTATTATGGATCGACCAGTGAGTAAATCATATACTCCTGATGTAGGAAGATTTCCATGGTCAAAGCAAAGAAAGGCAGGTTTTCAGAAGAAACCTCTTCCTTACTTCTCATTCCACACATCATCTAGGATGACTTGATCTTCACATCAACTTGTTCCAGAACTCCTTCTTCTGTTTTCCTTTGCTTCTTCATGGTCCTTCAGAGAGAAACACACTCAGAATCGTAGACAAAGCTATAGAGAAGCTTTGAAGATATGAGTTTGTGTAAAGAGCTCTTGTGAATTTATAGGACTTTGAAGCAAGGGTAAAGTAGAGAAGTGCAGAGATTGATCCTTATGGATAGTTGTTCATGGAATACAAACGTGCTCTTGTGGCTTTAATGATGACAGTTTTGAAAACATCAAAACGTATATCATTGATAGGTTCGGTGATATGTTGTTGACCATAGGGAATCGAGTCAATACGTTGATAAAGAAAGTTTTGGAAAACGTTTCTGAAAGAAAATAAAGAAGAGATACACAAATACATGTTTGATGGAAAAAAGAACACTTTTGAAATACTTTTTGAGAGAAAAGAGAAACGTAAATAAATAAAAATGAACAAGAAAAACATTTTATAAAGAACATTTAAGAAAACCCTTTAAAAAAAACTTTCTTCAGACACAACATAAAACAAACAAAAAATAATCATACAATAGTTTTAGGAATGTTATCTGAAAATTTTAGGTCTTTTAGTTTTGTTTTATTAAGGATTTCAGGGTTTTACCAGGGTTCAGTTTTTACAGATATCTAAGGTATAGGGTAAAGTGATGTTACCATGAGTTCTTTTTGTCCTTTGGTTGGAAAGATGCAATCTGACACTCATCATGCTTTCTTGTTCCTTGTGTTCTGAGTGATTCCTTCAGCAATCATCTTGACCTATCCCTCAAGGATCGAGATAGACTTTTATGCTTAGAGTATCAACCCTCTTAACATTCCTAACCCACAATTTCATTAAGTTCATTTAGAACTTTCTGAAAAGGTTCAGCAAATGAGGATGATATCTTGTCATATTAGTCTCTCAAGATTTGAGGTAGTCTTAGAATGTTGAATATTAGTCACTTTAATATTTCTGACCCACAATTTCAGTAAGTTCGTTGAGAACCTTCTGAACAGGTTCAGAAAGTAAAGATGATGTCATATCAACTCCTCTTATTAGATGCTATTTTCTTCAGAAGTTCAATCTTTAAGAATATTTTTAATTCCTGTTATCTGCATCAAACACAAGACTAAAGAGTACCTTTTAGTAGCATTTGATTATTTTAAAACATTTGTTAATTATTAAAGAAATATTTTTAGTATACCAATTTAATTTTATCATTTTACTAAGTTAATTATTCTAATCTTTGGTGAAGCCAATTGTTGATTTAATATTAATAGATAATAATTAAGCAAACAGTTAAGACTTAAGACTACATATTTTAATTTTATTATATTTTAATTAAGTTAATATTTTTATCTTGAGCGATACCATTTGTTAATATATAAAGAAGAGTATTACATTAAAAATTCAAATTATCATGCACAGACAAAGTATATAAAAACACATATTAGAAGAAACCTAATAACCTAAGAAGGAAACTTATAACAATTTAAAAGTTTAAATTTTATAAAAATAAATTGTATAGGACATCATAATCAAACAAAAAAAAATGACAGGACACATGTAAATCATTGATCATCAGAAAGGTTCCCAGCAGCATCAGCATTCTCTTTCTCATCCTTGAGCTCTTGTAGCTCCTTCTCAGCAGCTCTCAACCTCTTTGCGAGTCGAGTTACTCTATCATTTACCTTCTTCAGTTTGTACGCATCCAACACCATCCTCTTCCTTTTATGAGTATTCAGGTGAGCAACATTCCTTTCCTCTTCTCTGCATGGAGTAAAGAGAGGATGAATGACCACCTGATTCTCTGGAGCTTCTTCTCTTTCAACTAACGTCCGGTCCAACTCAGCATATATTCCCGGAGTGAAGAAATCAGGAGGTGGTTGGTCAAAATGACTTTCCATTGGAAAGCCTTTGTGCATCAGAATTTTCATTATCAAGGTGTTGTGCGGGAAGAAGTTCTCATTTCCCATCTCATCCCTGAAAGTCATCTGAAACAGCAGCACCCAAGGGAGATTGATTTTCTTCTTTGTCAGCAAAAGTCCCAGCACAAACCTTTCCATCAACTTGATCACCGGCTTGTTGCTTCCTCTAGGAAGGATGCAGCAATTTAGCACAGCAAGAAGTGCTCTGGGAGTGCTTAGAAGTTGAGAAGGCCTGTAAGGGGCTAGCCGTCTTCTTCCAAAGAGATGTTCATCAAAGATGAAGGTTCCACCATGAAGGGATTCCCACCTTTTAAAGTATTGTTCTCCTCTGTTCGGCACACCAATCACCTCAGAAATCAGTTTGGTGTCCACATACAGTGATCTTCCCATCACCTTCGTCTCAATTCCAGTCCTTGCTGGTCCAGATACAATCTTGGAGTTGTTCCAAAACTCCAACACACTTTCCTCATGCCAAGTGGAGGAGATGTTGATGAATAAAGGAGTCCATCCAATGGCATCAAAGTACTCAGATATTTTGACATCAGCCTCGTCAAAGTCAGGGAGATTGACCAGTTTAGAAGGTATGATTCTCTCATCAAACATGGGAGGATTTGAGTCATTTGATGATGTAGACAAGTTTTCCATGCGTACGGTTGAATTGGGAGGTTAAGATACTTGAAGGTCTTGGGCTCTGAGAATGGATTGATTTAAGTGTAGTTTCCATGTTGATCTCCCAATCCTTATATATATACAAGACGACGTGCTTCAAGCATTGATGAGAGACGGTTGCATGCACTGATCAGTCGTGGAGAGTTGTGCGTCATGCCGATTTTGAGAAATCGGTTGATGATTCAATGATTCATGTAGTGTCGTATCACATTTAATGATAAAATGATTTAAAGTAAACGACTCTTCAACTGATTTACACACGAGACAATAATTTATTTACACACAAATAGACACAATCATGCATTCACAATTTCAATAAAAACATGTAATTCATACAACATTTAAATAAATATATTTAAACTAAACTAAGATAGGAAGAATGTTACCCGTATGATCTGAGATAGATGTCCTTTCCTTTTCCATCACGTCCTTCTGAAGGATGCCTTAATTGCTTGAATAATGAGTTTTAAGAAAATATTTTCTTTTCTCATTATTAATCTTCAGAGTTGTTTCAGCTTGGTGAGATTTCCATCTTCTGAGGATCTACTCCTTCTGCATTTGTTAGATGCTCAACCCGAAGGTGAGCTCTGATACCAATTGTTAGAACCACAGGAAACACTAGAAGGGGAGGTTGAATAGTGTTTTTAGTATTTTGACAAATTTGGAAATATTGAAATAAATTAAGTAGTTATTTAGATATGAAAAACTTATAACCAGAGTTAATGTAAAATTGCGGAAGATAAGAAGGACGAATTTTGATAAACTTTGAGACTATAGAAAGTTTAGTTAAAACATTAATTTGTTAGTCTCTTAATTAATCTTAATTATTTAGACACATCTCAAGATACCCTCTAAAGGATACTATAGAGAATCTTTTCAGAACTGTTTCTGAACTACTTCAGATGATTGGCAGTCGTCTGAAGTATATTTCTAACTTCTGAACTAAGATCTTTTTAAGTCCACTTCAGGTGGTTATTTCAGAAGTTCTTCAAAGTACATTTTCTGTAATACTTCAAAGACTTAAGGTTAGTTTATCTTTGAAAATCTTCTTTTATTGAAATTGTTGAATTAAGTTTATTATGAAAAATACTTTTCAATCCCTTTCAGAAATATAAAGCTGTAAGTAAATGAGTTTAAGGGAAAGAAGACTTAGCCAAGAATTTATCCTGGTTCACCCACCAACTAGTGAGCTACATCCAGTCCCAGGGCAAACCACCACTGGATTTTCCACTATCTGAATTCCACAGATACAAGTATTCTTTAATTTTCAACTGCCTCTTCAGGCAACTCATGCAGTATTCTTTTACAGACAAGTCTCTCAAGGATTAACAAGTATTCTTTCTTATCAAGCCTCTTCAGACTCTACACTGAGTATTCTTTCTTACAGAGCCTCTCCAGACTCAACACCAAGTATTCTTTCATACAGAGCCTCTCCAGGCTCAACACCAAGTATTCTTTCTTAAAGAGCCTCTCCAGGCTCAACACCAAGTATTCTTTCTTACAGAGCCTCTCCAGGCTCAACACCAAGTATTCTTTCTTACAGAGCCTCTCCAGGCTCAACACAGAGTATTCTTTCTTACAGAGCCTCTCTAGGCTCAACACAGAGTATTCTTTATTTCTCCAAGCCTCTCCAGGCTCTCAGACACATAAAGTGTTTACAACTCAATTTAAGTTTAAGTTCGTGAGAAACATAAACTCAGTTTCTTCTTGTACAAAGTGATTATTGAGTCTAACTCAGGATACATGAAAGACAATCTACGTATAAGGATAAGACTGAGATACAAGTATATGAATTAGGTACAATCTCGTCTTCTAAGTGAGGTAAATCTCCCTCAACTAATTGGCTAAGTAAGATATGAAATTATGCTTCAGCCATTTCTTTCTTGTGGACTTCAATGTCCAACTAGGTTGGTCGACACCATGTAGATGTGATACTTAGAGCTTGGCCGACTTGGTTGGTCTATGGGCTTGCCAACTCTGTTGGTCTATGTCTTGCCAACACTTCTTCAAAGACTTTCTTGAGGCTATTTATATGTTCTGATGAAATATAGTCCTTTGAAGATTTCTTGGTTACCGTTTGAGAAGTAAAGATTTTGGCTCAAGTAGCCGTTGTTAAATAGCTTCTCTAACCGGTTGCTTCTTATTAAGCAAATTAGGTGTGCAGATAGCTCAGCTCTGACACACTACTGATGAGTTCTGTAATCTTTGAGAGAATTTCTTTAAACAGATAGATGACTTCTCTTCTTTCTCTCTTCTTCTTCTTTTATGATCCTCTTGCCTTTCTGTGAGTGTGAGGATATATCCGTTGAGTTTGTTCTTTAGCTTGACTTGTGCTAGCTTCCTTTTGGCTCAGCTTCTGACAGTCTATTGCTTTCATAATTTCTTTTCTTGATCAGAGTTCCTTGCTAATATTTGAATAATATCTTAGCCGTTGAACAACAGATCTTTACTTTTGTTGAGACTTCTCATATTGGACTTTGTTTAAGTAATCAGTAATGAGAGTCTTCAAACCCAAAATATGTTCAGAGAGTATGAGTGATCAGATGATTAAACTCTTCACATATTTTCAGATGATTTGTGAACTTTCATTTTGAGATATTATCTCATTAGTTTTCATCTGCTTTATCATCTCCATTTCTTGCTTCTTCATTCTTAGAATTCATTCAGCAAGATTCTTTCCTCTATCAAGAATTGCTTCTCCTCTTCTTCAGACAATTGAAGCTCTGTTCTTCTTTGCCTTTTCTGTTTCTTCTGATACTTAGATGGATAGAGATGTTGAATTAAATATCCTTAGTTTAAACATCTTTCTCGTCATTTTCTTGTTCAGACTTCTGATTTGCTTTGGGCAGCAGCATGTGCAATATGTCTGCGTACACAGTGCCTTTTTGTTGCAGGTGCAGCAACCTTTGCAGAGTTTCCTTATTTGCGCAAGTCTTTTGATCGAGACAAAAAAGCATGCCTAACTCTTGCACTGAAATGATATATAGTCCATTTAATAGAGTGTTGTTTATGCTTGATAAGTCTTCACGAGATCGTTTCTTGATTCTGTCAATTTCAGCTTTCAGATTGCTTTTGGTCAGCTTCAATTCTTCAGACGATAGAAGTTCTTCAGACGAGATCCTTTTGTCTTCAAGTCTTCAGAAGATAGATGTTCTTCAGATGATTAAGTTTATTTCTTCTCTTCAGATTCTTGTGTTCTTCTTTTTCTTCTTCAGATTCTGCATTGCTTCAACTTCTGATTCTCACTTCATTCTTCTTCTTCTTCTGATCTTCTTCTTCTGATCTGTTCTTCTTTCTTCTGATGTGATCTTCTTCTTTCGATTCGTTCTTTACGTTCTTCTTCTTTCGATCTGTTCTTCTTTCTTCTGATCTGTTCTTCTTTCTTCTGATCTGATGAATACTTCAACCTGAAACAAAATAATACCTTTCTCAGTAGAACCTGCTTATATGATCTTATTTGTTAATCGTTAAAACCTAAGGACACTAAGTCTTAACTCAAGTTTGAATGTTCAAACTGATTCTTAGACTTCACAAGAATTTCTAGATTTTATATTTTCAAAAATTGATTAGAAAAGGAAGCTCAAAGTTCATCATTGAGGATATGAAGCATGGAAGTCAGGATCAAGATATGCTAAGACAAAAGTTTTAAATAAAAAATATTGAGCAAAGAAGAGATTCAAAGTCAGTTTGAGACGCTGGCTCAAGATCAGACACAGACTCAAACACAGATGACTAGACATGTTCAAATACCTACTTAGACCAAGGCTTAGCTTGAGACATATACTCAAAGAAGAGACTCATACACAAACTCAAAAAGGATCAATGGTCAGATGCAGGATGTGCAAAGAGATGAGACTTAGTTTTAGCTTCAGAATCAAGAGAGAAGATCAGACTAGAAGATGATAAACAAAGAAGAGACTCTAAGTCAGCTTGAGATGCAAGCTCAGAGATCAGATGTAGACATGAGACTCAGAGGCATACTCAAAACTCCATAGACAAGGCTCAGATTTTAAGACTCAGCTGAGAGATGCAAGTCAAATGAGCAAGCAAGAGTCAAAGGAAAGGTCACTGCATACTGACAAAGTAACAATGCGCACAGAAAAATAGTGTACCTCTCAATAGAAGAGTTTCTCTCACCTCTTAACGGCTCTTAACGGCTAGAAACGACTAGTTTCCATTTGAATTAAATGCTGGAGGCAACAGTGAAGATGTGAGAGACTGCCCAATCTATTGAACATCTTCTACATCTCATCTTACATCTCAAGTTTATTTCATCTTCAGATCCCATCTCAACTTGAGATCAACTAGTAGTCTCATCTATTCTCTTTTAAGATCTTAAGTTTCTATCCTTGTAAAAGAGAAGTTTCACCTAGTTGTACTCACTGTCTATCCATACATTGTATGTTGTACGCTAGACTCATCAATATTATTTCAAACATTGTAACTAGTCTCAATTGAGATAGGAAGAAGTCTAGTCTCAGTGTGAGTGTGAGTGTCCTGAAGAGGCTGTAAGAATACTTGAGACTCAACCAAGGTAGGGGTGCCTGTGCTTGGTGTGAGGGATGTCCTGAAGAGGCTGTAAGAATACTTCTAATTGTGAGGACTGGAAGTAGCCCAAGGTGTGGGTGAACCAGGATAAGATCTGTGTGCATCTCTCTCTTATCTCTTTTACATTTTACGTCTCACGTCTTAAATCTGTTCAAAGTAAATCAAGTGTTTAAATAACAATAGAATCACTTCCTCTTAATTACAGAATTATTGTTAACTAAAATTAAAGCTACATCTCATCTAATCCTTTTGAGACTCCAAGTTATCAGACTTGAGATCACTTCACAAGATATACTAAATTTAAAAGTTGAAAAAAAATGGTGTGCATGGAAGGTTAAAAGTTAAAACGGTTCACATATATGATATTTATATAAAGTTTAGCACTTATATACCAAAAGAACATTTTGGTCTAGTTGTAAGCTGTTAGCACATGTTGCCTCCTGGTGCTGAGTTCGAATCCACCCCACTGCACTTTGGAATTTATTTTTTAAGTAAAGCAATTGTACACGTTTGGCTGCTGTCCACTCCGTCTCGGACCGATTTTCACCAATTCAGCCGGTTCATGACCGGTTTGACACCGGTTTAATAGCAGAACCGATCCACTAAAAGGACCGGACCAGCCAGGTTCCCGGTTCAACCGGTCGGACCGATCGGTCCGATCCGAGTTTAATAACAGTGCTTGTGGGAAATCATTGAACAAGGTCCCTATGTGCCTTATATTACTGATGAACTGGGTCTAAGAGAAGCTAAGCCCGGAGGAGCATGGACAGATGCTGAAAAGGCAAGATATGTTCTCAATTCAAGAGCCAAGTACTTGCTTACATGTGCTTTAAACCATAGTGAATACGATAAAGTGGCAGGATGTGCATCAGCAAAAGAAATATAGGATACATTGGAAGTTGAACATGAAGGAACAAATCAAGTCAAGGAAGCTAAAATCAACATACTGGTCAGATAGTATGAACTATTCAAGATGAATGAGGATGAAGACATTGAGGACATGGTGAGACGCTTCACAGTTATCACAAATGATCTCAAGTCTTTGGGTAGTCAAGACATGGTGAGAAAGATCTTGAGGAGTCTGCCCAAGCCTTGGAGACCCAAGGTCACTGCACTACAAGAAGTCAAGGATCTCAACACACTAAGATTGGATGAGCTCCTTGGTTCTCTCAAAGTTCATGAGCAAGAGCTGATGGAGGAGGATCTCATCAGACGTCCAAAGTCAATTGCTCTGAAAACCTCATCAAGCAATACCAAAGGTAAGAAGGTAAGCTCATCTCAACAGACCTCACTTAACTCATCTCATGACACAGATAATGAAGAAGAACATGATGAAGATGATGATGATGAGATTGAGATGGATGATGAGCTAGCCTACATCTCAAGAAAGATCAGACGCATGTGGAGAGCCAGAGGAAATGGAAGAAGAAGATTTCCATCAAGAAGAGGAGAGATCAAGTCTGAAAAGAAACGACAATTTATTTGCTATGAGTGTAGAATGCCTGGGCACAACAAGTCTGAGTGTCCTCAACTCAGAAAGAAAACAAAGAAAAGCCCAAAGAAGAAGGCAATGATGGCCACATGGGATGACACAGAAAGGGATGAGAGCCAAGATGATGAATCAGCAAATCTGTGTCTCATGGCTAATGGAGACTCATGATGAGGAGGTATTTGAGTCTGACTCTGATCTCTCATTCAATGAACTTAAGTCTGCCTTTGAAAACCTTTTATATGACTCAAATCTTCTTGCCTCCAAGAGCTCTTTATTGAAATCTGATCTAAACTCAGCTCTTGAGAAGGTCAAGTTTCTTGAACAAGAAAATGAAAATTTGAATCACAAAAACAGCAGTGTCATGTTGTCTCACATGAGTCTGTCTGAGCTTGTCAAGGCAAAGACTCAAGCTCATGATGAGCTGGAATTAAGAAACCTCCTTGATGAAAACCAGAAGCTTAAAAATCAAAATAGGATTCTCATAGGCAAAGTTTGTGAAAGGAACCAAAAACCTTGAGAGACTAATTGGATCTCAAAAAGGAATTTTTGATAAATCTGGATTAGGCTATGAAAAATCCTCAAGTGAAATCTGGTATAAGGACTTCTTTGTTCCAGAAAGAAAGAAGAAAAAGGAGAGATGCTCATGTTGTAGGAAATTTGGCCATAAGACTTCAGATTGCTACATGAGACAAGTAGCAACAAAGAGGAAGGTTACTAACCATCCAGGACCCAAATACAAGTGGGTACCTAAAAAATCTCATTGTGTTACAGATGTGCCTGGAAACAGCAAGATCAACAAGGATGTGGGTGCTGAACAGTGGATGTTCAAAACACATGACAGGGGACAAAAGCAAATTTCTGTCACTTGAAGAGAAAGCTTCAGGGGTTGTCTCATTTGGAGACAACAGTAAGGCCCAAATCAAGGGCATAGATAAAATTGGTAAGACAAACTCAACTCAAATTGAAAATGTCTACTTTGTTAAAGGCTTGAAACATAATTTGCTGAGTATTAGTCAATTGTGTGATAATGGTTATCATGTTAATTTTCAACCCACTTTCTGTGAGATCATAGACTCGAAGACTGGAAAAATCATTTTCTCTAGAAAAAGAAATAAAAATCTATACTCAGTCTCACTTGAGAGCCTATCTGATCTCACATGTCTCATGTCTCATGACCATGAGAAGTGGTTATGGCACAAGAGGGTTGGACATATTAACATGAGAACTATGAGTCAACTTGCATATTAGTCTCTTGTCAGAGGTTTACCAAAAGTAAAATTTGACAAAGACATGATATGTGAGTCTTGCATAAAAAGCAAGCACAACAAATCAAGTTTCAAACCTAAGTCTCAGGTCAACACCACCAGACCTCTTGAGATCTTCCACATTGATTTGTTTGGACCAACTAAGACTTCCAGTCTTAGTGGTAAAAAATATGGTTTTGTAATAGTGGATGATTATTGAAGATATACCCGGGTTCTCTTCCTCTCTCAGAAAGATGAGTCCTATGAATCCTTTAAAACATTTTGCAAAAAGATTAATCTGAGAAAGGATATGGGATTGGTGTTGTGAGAAGTGACCATGGAGGAGAATTTGAGAATGCCAAGTTTAAGAATTTCTTTCACAAAAATGGCATCACTCATAACTTCTCATGTCCAAGAACACCTCAACAGAATGGTGTAGTTGAAAGAAAGAACAAGACTCTTGAAGAGATGGAAAGAACTTTATTATTTGACTCTAGTGTTGAAAAATACTTTTGGGCAGAAGCTGTAAACAATTCTTGCTATATTATAAATAGAGTTACCATAAGAAAGATCTTGAACAAAACTCCATATGAATTATGGAAAGGAAGAAAACCTTCAATCTCTTACTTTCATGTGTTTGGATATGACTGTTACATCCTAAACACAAAAGATCAGTTGGGAAAGTTTGATTCGAAGTCTAACAAGGGAATTTTCCTTGGATATTCCCTTACCTTCAAAGCTTATCGGGTTTATAATCTGAGAACAAAAACTACTGAAGAATTTGTGCATGTAGTTTTCAATGAGATACAGGATAATCCACAGAAGAAAATAGATGAAGAGATTGAAGAAATGATGGGAGAATTAACGATCTCAACTCAAGAAGCTGAGGAAAGATCCTCACCAGAATAGAAGCACATAAGATCTCCCCAATCTGAACCAAGAAGAGAAGCTCAAAATGAGACCTGGAGGTTAGCTCAGACAGGATCTCACAGAAATCTACAACCTAATATGGACAACAACTCTCAAGCTGAAGACAAGCTTGATGAACAGACAGAGACTAGGGGAACAAGACAAGGGGTACTTGAGATCCAAAATTATCACACATCTGAGCTACCAAGAAGCTAGAGACTGGTGAGATCTCATCCAAGAGAACAGATCATTGGAGAGACCTCAGATAGGGTGAGAACCAGATCATCATTCAGGAATGCTGACAATATGATGGCTCTCCTATCTGAAATAGAGCCAAAAGATATTCAAGAAGCTCTCCATGATGAGTCTTGGATTAAAGCAATGGAAGAAGAGCTCAACCAGTTTGACAAAATCCAAGTCTGGGATCTGGTTCCTCCACCATCTCATCAATCTATAATTGGAACCAGATGGGTCTTCAGGAACAAACTCAATGAAAAAGGCAAGGTTATGAGGAACAAAGCAAGATTGGTAGCACAAGGATACAACCAATAGGAAGGTATAGACTATGATGAGACCTTTACTCCAGTGGCCAGACTTGAGGCCATCAGAATCCTCTTAGCCTTTGCAGCTCACAAAGACTTCAAGCTGTATCAAATGGATGTGAAGAGTGCATTCTTGAATGGATTCATTGAAGAGGAAGTCTATGTGAGAGAGCCCCCTGGGTTTGAAGATCCACACCATCCAGAATATGTGCTCAGACTCAAGAAAGCCTTATATGGTCTCAAGCAAGCTCCAAGAGCTTGGTATGATAGGTTGAGCTCATTCCTAATTGAAAATGGATTTTCCAGAGGTAAGATTGATACAACACTGTTCAAAAGGGAGTATCACAATGATCTACTTATTGTTTAAATTTATGTGGATGATATTATTTTTGGTTCTACTAATGAATCTCTTTGTCAAGAATTCTCAAGTCTCATGCAGGGAGAGTTTGAGATGAGTCTGATGGGTGAGCTGAGATTTTTCCTAGGCTTGCAGATCAAACAAAAATCTGATGGGATATTCATTTGCCAAGAAAAATATGCAAAAGACTTATTGGTAAAGTTCAAAATGAATGATGCCAAGCCTATGAAAACTCCCATGCATCCATCAACTCAAATTGGTAAAGATGAGACTTGTAAGGTAGTCTCAGATAAGCTATATAGAGGTATGATAGGGTCTCTCATGTACTTAACTGCTAGTAGACCTGATATTCAGTATGCAGTAGGAATCTGTGCTAGATACCAATCTCACCCTAAGGAATCTCATCTCACAGTTGTCAAAAGAATTTTTAGATATTTAATTGGAACAACTAATCTTGGTCTTTGGTATGAGAAAGGATCTAGATTTGATCTTGTAGGCTATAGTGATCCTGACTTTGCTGGAGACAAGATGGATAGGAAAAGCACAAGTGGAACTTGCCAGTTCCTAGGAAAGTGTCTTGTTTCTTGGTCTTGCAAGAAGCAGAACACAATAGCCTTATCCACCACTGAAGCTGAATACGTCTCAGCTGCAGCATGTTGTACACAGATCTTATGGATCAAGTCTCAAATGCTAGATTATGCACTAAGGTACTTTAAAATCCCAATCTATTGTGATAACACTAGTGCTATTAATCTTGCAAAAAATCCTATTCATCACTTAAGATCTAAGCACATAGATATTAAGCACCACTTTATAAGAGATCACGTTCAAAATGGAAATATTGAGATAATTTTTGTAGATACTAAAAATTAATTGGATGATATCTTTACTAAACCCTTAGTGGAAGAAAGATTTCTTGAAAAAATGAAACTATGGAATATGTGTGACCTTGATTAATTGTCAAAATTACATTGCATTTTATGACAACAGATCCGGAGATTAGATGAGCTTTAAGACTAAGTCTAATGTAGGACGTCTCTAAGCAAGAGATGCTATAAAAGACCGTCTCAACATAACGTCTCAAATGTCAATGAAGACATTATGTGAGAGAGCGTCTTAATGTAGAATCTCAAACGTCAAAGAGACGTTACCTGAGAACACCTCTTCACCGTTAGCTAACGGCTAGTTGAGAAACGGTAATTTCCTCAACACACATGCTCCACTAGCCGTTATGCATAAAAAGGAGAGCCTAACTACTTTCAACCATTCATTAACTGCCCACTAAGCCACTCCTCTCTATCCTTCATCTTAAAATCCCCAATTCTATAAAAGGCAAAACCTCATCTCAACTTCATCTTCCTCAATGCGCATCAAAGTAACCGCTCTCAAACTCCCTTATTCTGACATCTCATCTGCTTCCTCCTAACCAGAACTCAACATGTCTTCCTCCAACGCATCTGACTCCATGGGTAGCATCCACTCCAGTCAGGAGAGTCTGAGTCGTTCACCCTCACCACAGCCAAGCACTGAGTCTGAGACCATACAAACTCAAACACAACCCTCACCATCCTCCAAATCCACTTCATCTAAGAATAGCACTCCTCTTCCCCGTAGACCAAAATCTCAGAGGATTGCTTCAAATGTCACACAAACCTCCGCTCCAAAAGCCCCCAAATCTCCTGTCCACATTGATATCACTCAACCAGAGCCTTCAAGGAAAGGAAAAGAGAAGGAAACTAAAGAAGCAAGGGAAAGAAACTATCTTTCCAATCTGACCATTTTGAAAATGCTGAAGTAGAGGAGAAGTTCACGAAGAAGTTTATAGAAAAGAAGATAGTGATTGGAAGGGTCATCTCCCTTAAGGAATTGAGTGAAGAAAACTGGGACATTGGTCCCTAACTTAGAAAACAAGGGCGGGAAGACTATCTGTGTATGACAGAGCCAGTCTTTCCCAAGATGACTCGTGCCTTTTATGTTGCCTGTTCCATTGCCAAAGGTGCCTCTCAAGGCCTACCTCACGTTGTGGCAAATGTCAGAGGTGTCCACATTGAGCTTACAGAGGAGTCCCTAGGAGCAATCATTCAAGCCCCAGTTGCTGGGAACAGACTCTATACTGAAGAGCAATGGTGGACTCAACTGGGCATTCCTATTGCTAGTGTTGGCACGTCTCTGTTCAAGGATCCCAACATCACCACCTCTGCCTCATTTCTCAATCCCTTTGAGAAATTTCTGTTTCATTTGGCTGTAAAATGCATTATGCCTTGGGCTGGAACCTTCAACAAAGTCTACACCACTGAACTCATGGTCATGTACCATTTAAAGCATGGAATTGCTTTAAACCTGCCTTTCATCATTCTCAAACACATGGAGCACGCTTTCAACAATCCAAAGGTCTTTGCATCTCTTCCTTTGGGAATGCTCACTACAAGGATGATAAAGCATTTCAAAGTGGACTTGAGCGGCTGTGAGGAGGCAAAGGAGAAGCCTGGGTTTGTAGGCAAGTCCAATCTCAAGTCTCTTAATTTGGATGGTAAGTTTATTCCACCCCCTACTTTTCCTATTGATGTTCCTGCTAATATACCTCCTACTGTGCAAGCATCTCCTTCCTCCAAGATGTCTGAAACACAAAAAAAGAAGAAGAAGAAAAAGGTTGTGAAAGAGACTGCTGAGGGATCTTAAGAAGGATCTAAGATCCCTAGGGAAGAAAAGAAGAGAAAGTCTCAACCTGCCGTCTCAACTGAGACTGAGACGAGGAAGAAAAAGAAAAAAAAAGACAAGGTCTGAGCATGTATCCTTTTCCCTCACACAGCCTGATCCTCAACCACTACAAACTGAAGCAACTGGAGGAGATGATCTCATCCCTGAGACTGAAGAACCAACACATCAGACCTAGTCTCAGCAAGCCTCACCTTATCAAACTCCACCTCCATCTCCTCATCAGATGACCACTCAAGCTTCACCATCCCCCATCACCAAGGTTGCAGGTGAAGCTCTTGCCAGTATGGACAAAGAGACAACTACCTCAACCCCTGAGGTTATGAAAAAGCAAGAGCCTGCTGATGTTGAGACTGAGGAAGCACCCGTCTCTCATCAGAAGACCCATGTGCAGTATGAACCATCTCACTCCTTCCCAACCTCCTTACCAACACCAGGAAATTTCTTTGTTGACTCTCTTTTCAGCTCACCTCCACCCAAGAGCACCTCCACCTGCACTATCACAAGCTCCAACATTTGAACCCTCTATTCCTACTCATCTTTCTGATTCAATTAATACATTTCTCAATAAAGCTTCAAGCAGAACAGCAGCAACAGCAAAATCTAAGCAACAAAACTGAACAAAACCAGAAGAAGATTCTCAAGAAACTGAAGCAACACAAGAAGAGGCAAGAGGCTGTTCTCAATGGGCTTGACACAGTTCTTCAAGCCCTGCATACTTCCAATGACTTTCACAAGAAGATGAATCTTCATCTTTCCAATCCGCCTCCTCTTCCTGAGTTTCCACAAACTGTGCAGAGGCCACCTGCTTCTACTTCTGACTCATCTTCTTCCCCCTCTACCTACCTTGGCTAGTTTTTCCTTTTGATAATGGCAAAAGGGGGAGAGTTGGTTAGGTTCTTGAACCTGATAAGAGTCTCCAATAGTTTAAGTTTAGATGCACAAGTTTAGGAAAGTTGAGATGTAATAGCATCTTTCTGTTTGTGTTGATAAGATGTAATGGCATCTTTGCTGAAAATTGCTCTTTGTGATCTTTTGATTAAACTGATGTAATTTTATGCTGATTAATGAAGTTTCCTTTTGATTGCATTTTATTTTTCTTCAAATCTTAGCTTATCATTTCTGTTAAGAGCTCTTAAAATGTTTAAATTAAAAATCAGTAACAAGAGTCTTAGACTCAGGGGGAGCTCAACTCTTAAATATGATTAGACCCTCTCATCAGGATGAATGATAAGATTCAGGGGGACCTAAGTCTTAAGACATAAAATTGAATCATTCTAAACTAAAACTTCATGCTTTGCCATCATAAAAAAAAGGGGAGATTGTTAAGACAAACTCACTCCTAAGGTTTTTAATGTAGTCAAACCATTAAGTTGAGATGATCACAAAAGCAAGTCTGAGATGCATCTTGTTGTTTACTAATTGTGTGCTCAAGTTTATGGCAGAATTTCTAGACTTTATATTTGCAAAAATTGATCAGAAAAGGAAGCTCAAAGTTCATCTTTGAGGAGATGAAGCATTGAAGTCAGAATCAAGATATGCCAAGACAAAAGTTTTAAATCAAAAATATTGAGCAAAGAAGAGATTCAAAGTCAGCTTGCGACGCTGGCTCAAGATCAGACACGGACTCAAACACAGATGACTAGACATGTTCAGATGTAGACTTAGACCAAGGCTCAACTTGAGACATATACTCAAAAAGGATCAATGGTCAGATGCAAGATTTGCTAAGAGATGAGACTTAGTTTTAGCTTCGGAATCAAGAGAGAAGATCAGACTAGAAGATGATAAACAAAGAAGAGACTCTAAGTCAGCTTGAGATGCAAGCTCAGAGATCAGATGTAGACATGAGGTGCAAAGGCATACTCAAAACGCCATAGACAAGGCTCAGATTTAAGACTCAGCTGAGAGATGCAAGTCAAATGAGCAAGCAAGAGTCAAAGGAAAGGACACTGCATACTAACACAGTAATAGTGCGCACAGAAGAGCAGTGTACCTCTCAATAGAAGAGCTTCTCTCACCTCTTAACGGCTAGAAACGACTAGTTTCCATTTGGATTAAATGCTGGAGCCAATAGTGAAGATGTGAGAGACTGTCCAATCTATTGAACATCTTCTACATCTCATCTTACATCTCAAGTCTATTTCATCTTCAGATCTCATCTCAACTTGAGATCAACTAGTAGTCTCATCTATTCTCTTTTAAGATCTTAAGTTTCTATCCTTGTAAAAGAGAAGTTTCACCTAGATATACTCACTGTCTATCCATACATTGTATGTTGTACGCTAGACTAATCAATATTATTTCAAACATTGTAACTAGTCTCAATTGAGATAGGAAGAAGTATAGTCTCAATGTGAGTGTGAGTGTCCTGAGGAGGCTGTAAAAGTACTTGTGACTCAGCCAAGGTAGGGGTGCATGTACTTGGTGTGAGGGACGTCCTGAAGAGGTTGTAAGAATACTTGTAATTAACAGGTTTGTCAATAGTGGAAAAATTTCAAAAGTTGTGAGGACTGGACATAGCCCAAGGTGTGGGTGAACTAGGATAAGATCTGTGTGCATCTCTATCTTATCTCTTTTACATTTTACGTCTCACATCTTAAATCAGTTTGCTAAAGTAAATTAAATCTGTTCAAAGTAAATCAAGTGTTTAAATAACAATAGAATCACTTCCTCTTAATCACAGAATTATTGTTAACTAAAATTCAAGCTACATCGCATCTAATCCTTTTGAGACTCCAAGTTATCAGACTTGTGATCACGTCTCTGCTTGAATTTAAGTGTGCTTTTTCAGGAACATAATTTTTAAAGTCTCTATTCAACCCCCCCTTCTAGAGACATCCAGGCATCTTCATTTTATGCACATGTAATCAATATGAAATAGAGAGAATAAGAGTAAGAAGATTGCACACATAGATTTTATACTGGTTCACCTCTTCCAACCTGAGGCTACGTCCGGTCCCTACTCCAAGTAGGATTTTCTTACTCAACTTTCAATTTACAGTCACTTTGGGTACACCTTACCCCTAGTATTCTTCTACAGCCTCTTCAGGCTCCTAACAAGTTCCTTCTGTAGTCACTTAAGGCTTCACCCTTACTGCAACTTCTTCTGCAGAAGGTACAACCACCAAAAACACTGCAAAATACACTTTGCGCCTTTCTGCTCAACCTATCTTATAACAACTCAGTAAACCTCTCAGATTACAAGCAAACCACTCAGTCACAAGAGGCACTAACAATCTTAAGCCTCGTTGTGAGCTTTACAGAAGATGTGAGTAGTGAAAAATATAAACACAAGGCTAAAAATACATGTAATTTAGGCACATCAAAGAATGTAATGAGCCAGCTCTCTCTCAAAGACTTTTAATAGCATAAAATCAGAATATTGAAGAGAGATAAATTGTCCAGAAGATATGTACTGTAGTTCTGAAGATTTGGAGCTTCTTCTGGTGAGAGGTGTATCAAAACATGAAGAGAACCTCTCAATATATAGAGGAGAAGAGCAACTAGCCGTTGGAGAGGGTGTCTGCACCTCCAGCTGTGTTCCTTGTGCTGTCCCTGTCATCTTGCAGCTGTTTCTTGCAGATACAACTGTCAAGTTTGACTGGATGCACCTTTTGAGGACCTATCTTCTGCAGACAGAAAAACTTGTGAATTTTGCAGCCTTTTCTTCTGGGAACATACCATAGGCCATAATTTACTCAACATAAATTATTCCAAATATATTTTACCCAGTTGCAACTCTAAAAATGATAAAAACATAATTTAATAAATTCTGCTTCTTCTGCAGTATGCCTGACAGCAGAATTCTTCTGCAGAATATCCTTCCTTCTTCTCTAGTGGATTGTCATTGGTATGTGAGAATTATAAAGGCCTTCAGAGAATAATATTTCTTGACTTTATCTTTGGAAAGCTTAGGAAATCATGAATCTTAAGCATAGTGTTGCTTCTTCACTTTTAATAAAAGAGAATCTTCCTTCTAATCTGATCCAAGTCTGGGAATCTGATTTTAAGGACAAAATTAAGTTTAGTCCAACCATTTAATGTCCAGACTTTCTTTTCTTGTTCTTTGAAAAGCTTCCAATATTTCAATCATGTTTCTTCCATAGAAATGTATCTTCTGTATCTTCTGCAAACCTTGTTCTTCTTGAATCTTTTTACAGAAGATTTTTCTCTTTATTTTCTCAACTACTTTCTTGCTTTCCTTCATCATTTTATCATTTCAAAGATGTTGAAAACACTTTTCGCAGCTTGATGTAGTGGGAGAGTGTTGATCTCTTTCTTTTGGACCTTATTTCTATCTTCTGAAGATTCCTGCCTATATCTCCTTATCATACACTCAAGTGAAATGATTAGTCCCTTTTAAATCAGAATTATGACAAGTGAATTTTGAGAATCTATCATTATTAAAACATCATTAGAGGATTCTTGGACCTTACAATTCTCTCATTCTCTAAACAAAGGGTACAAACAATGGTTGAAGAAGGAGGAGACAAAATGAGAAAGTTTGATAAGAAAAGAAAAAGAAAGAGCATTTAAGAAATTTTTATTTGTGTCATGAATTAAGCAACAAAATGTCTTCTTGTTTTTTTAATCACAAATTTTTTGCCATTTGTCTTGTACCTTATCCATGAATTTGTTCTTTTTTCAACCAATTTTTAAAATCAAACATGAAACACATATTTTATGTCTTGACTAGTCCATTAAATTTTATCAAATCAAACAGATCCTAAAAGAGAGAGTAGAACTAAAAAATTTCTTCATTTGTGAGGAAGCTTCCATGCCTCTCTGTTACGTTCGATGGGATGGGGTAGCCATGGCTACCTTAAGAAAATATATAAATGTTAGGATACGCACATAATTTTATTTTATGCCCCCTTAATAGTTTCTTAAGAAAATTACTTAATAAATAAAAGTAGTAAAAGAGATGGATATCAGATAATATGATGTCTCCTTTTTTTCTTCTCATGGTCCCCGCAATAACACAATCTCACTTGTCATTGGCTCTCACAACTCTGTCTCAAATATTCTTTTTCTTATAAGACCACATGCAAGTATATTTAAAGGGAGACAATCCTGGTCGAGCCTTCTTTGATAAGCCTTTTCAACTTCTCTTTCTTTATTTATCATTTACTATTCTCACTCCATATTCCAAGAATCTATTCCACTTTGTTTATGGTCCCACACTGCCACCCATCTCTTAGGGCCTATTTGGTTTTTCTATTTCTTATTTTCATTTTCATTGAAAATGAGAAATGGTGGAGGAAATGTGTTTGGTTAAACATTTTCTCTAGAAATGTTTTCAAAATACAACATTAATCTAAAAACGAAAAAAAGTCGATTTTCCTATTTTCACTGAAAATTTTAAAACATGGTAGCAGGATTGTAATTAATCAAACTCTGATTGTTTCCTCCTTTTCCTTTCTTCTTCACGTTGTGCGCCTGTGCCACCTCCTTTCCTCCTCCTCCTTTGGCCACACCACTCACCTTGTTGCCGTCAACCGCGCTACCACCGCCCTTCCTTATCCGGACCAACGATGTCTACTCTAGTTTCAAAGAATGATCTGGACCGCTTCTTTTCCTCCTCTGTCACCAATCACGATCTGGCGAATGCAGCAACTTTTCACAGCGCCACTCACCTGAAGGATCGGGAGGGACTGGGAGGAGGTGGTAGAGCCGTTGAGGGAGCATTAAGGTGGCGGTGGTGAGGGTTCCATTGACTAGGTGGGAGACCCATGACCAATACTTCTTCTTAAACAAACCTTCAGGGGTGGAAGATGAACCATTGGGAGCAGTATTCAACCAAACTTATTTTCAAAATCTGTACATTTGGAAATAAGGAACAGACAATGAAAACACACGCGTTTTCTAAATTTTTGAAAACTAAATATTAAAACAATTTTTAGAAAAGAAAACATGAAATGTTTTCACGTACCAAATAGACTCTTATTATTTTAAACCTCATTTAACAAGGTATCCTTTTATTATCTTTATTTTGTTTGGCTGGTACTAGAGCTAGGAATTCGGGTTACCTGACCTGACCCGATGAGGGTATCGAGTTTTTTTTTTAAATAGCCCAAGAATTATTCGAACTCCTAAAATAGAGGTATGAGCTCTACATTTTTTGTGGGTAGCCCGACTTTTTGTTGGTTTTGCGGGCTACCCGATAATTTTACGAGTTTTTTTAGGTAGTGTGTTTTATCGGGTTGGGTTAAAAAACGCGTGAGTTATTCGGGCTTCTAAACTAAAAGCTACATTTTTACAGACTTTTGTGGGTCGGGCCGGTCAAAATTGCCCATTTTGTCGGTTTTAGCTAGGACAATATTAGAAGCGCGAAGATGTAGTAGAAGTGTGGAACTAAGCTAATCTATGAAGAAGATTGAAGTGTTGGGAGTGTTTAAACATGGAACAATCAAACAGGCCAATAAGATGAGACCGAAAATTGAGGAAATGATTTAGAGTGTGTTTGATTTAATTTTGATTTTAGTTTTTGAAAACTATTTTAAAAACTAATTTTTACAAATGAAATTATTTATTTACAAAATTTTCATCACAAAACAGAAAAACTAAAAAAAAAGTTTTCCAAAATATCTTAGAGTAGTTTCAAAATTTTAGTTTTTAAAAACAAAAAACAGTCACACTTTTTAAAACCATTTTAAAAAACTTTCACTCAAACAAGTTTTTTAATTTTCTGTTTTTAAAAATAGAAAATAATTTTTAAAAACTACAAACAACTTTGACTTGCTTCTTCTTCATTAGTATCTTTGTAAGTGTGTTACAAGTATTATTGTTACGGTGGCTGGTGGCTATTTTTTCGATACAAGTATTATTGCTTTTTTAAAGAATCAAAACTAATTCTAATCTGATTTTTAATGGCTATTTTTTCTTGTTACAGAGTTGTCCTGTAGTTTAAATATTAGTTATTTAATTGAAAAAACAATTAAATTAGTTGAATCAATTTAGACTTCAAATAATACCTTGGCCGTTTTAAGAATTTTTATTTTTCATTCTAAAAATTGTGGCTTATTCTTTTATTTTAGGCAACAGTTAAAATAATAGCCTATTCCCTTATTTTAGGCAACGGTTTTTAAATATATGTTGTCAACAGTGAAAAATCGTTGCATATTATAATAGACAACAACCGCAAAAATCACACCCAAAAAATCATTGCCTAAAATTTTTGCCTACAGTTTTAGCATTTTCGGCCATGATTTTCTGTTGTTGTTTAAAATAAAAAATGTTGTAATGATTTTTTAGGGTAGTTTGGCTTATTTGAATAGTGACTCTAGTGGTGGAGATAGGGGTCGGTGACCTGCAAAAACACCCAACAGTTAGAACGGACTTATATGTGAATAAATAAGAGATAAGTTTTTTATACAACAAAAAACATACAACAACTCATACAACACATTTTTTCTCTCTATCTCTCTCCATCATATCACCTATCACATCCCACATTTCTCTCTCTTTTCCCTCTATTCTCTCTTTCTCTCTCAATGTTGTACTTGTACAACATGCACAAAGATCATTTTTCAATAAATAATGTAACTTGAACCATTGTGGATAGGGTATTTGTAGGTGATATGAGTACCGTAGACAGAGGTAACGAGCTTTCCATAAGTCAATCCTACCCACTTGTTTTATAATATATCTTGTTACGCCCAAATTCACCCAAGCGAGCCTCATGTAATCCAACCTAATCTAGTCTAATTACTTGTGTTAGTAGTTGTTACGGACCAAACCTAAAGACCCAGTAGTTAATATGGCCCAGATGCTATATTATTATCATATCCATGGATATGTAATAATATCCACACAAAATATAATTATATCTACGATTATATCTACAATTATATTTGCAATATCCCACGATATAAAATATATATTATGATATTAATTACACCTGCATACTTACTCCTTTTATAAAGGCCCACTTACCTTATTTATACAGGGAAAACCCCTATATATATGGATGACAGACAGATCATCAGGTACACACAATCTTACCCAGTCAATCACTTTGACTGTTGATATCTTTCTGACTTGGGCGTCGGAATCTCTTTGTAGGTACACCCCCCAGGGTTCAACTCGGATCAAGCGTCTTCAACCCGAACCCAGATCCGACTCTCACCTGCTGACTCAGGCCCAGGTTCGGGTTCCCTACCAGAACATTTGGCGCTAGAAGGAGGGCCTCCCCCTATCCAGCATGACAGCCACCACCCGTCGTCAGCTAACCCGGTCACATCCTCAGCCAACACCCGAAGGCTGGGTAGAGGATCTCGGAGCCGAAGACGGATTAGCTGAGCAAGAAGGAACTTCACATCCTCTAGTCGAAGTCGAACGTCATGAAGAAAACAATCAACCAGACCCCCGAGACGAAATGATTCGGCATCTTGAAGCCCAAATCAGAGAACTCTGGGATCAACGTATGAAGGCGGCCGAAGATCCGGCCGTGAATCATATTGAGGAACGTCTTAGACACCTGGAACGCTGTATAAACCCCCAACCTCAGCCTACCATCCAATCCCGTCCCGGATCAGACAGGGACCACCAAGAAGTCCAGCAGCAAAGGGCTGCAGGCCAACTGGCCCTCTTCAGGCACCCTTTCTCTGAGAGATTAGTCCGGGTCGAGATACCTGAACAGTACAGACGGGCACTCCCAATTGAATCTTTCAATGGAACAACAGACTCGGTCAAACACCTAGATGCCTTCACCAACGAGATGCTCTTCGTTGGGGCTCCCGAAGCTATCATCTGTCGTTCCTTCCCCAGAACATTGAAGGGAGAAGCTTTAGCGTGGTTTAAAACTCTCCCATTGGGTTTCATTGATACCTGGGACGATATGAAATACACCTTCCTGGGACGATTCACAATCTCTACTGAGATCCCCAGAGATCAGTTCACATTGGCAAAGGTAAAACATACTAAAGACGAGCCACTCAGAAGCTTCCTAGCCCAATTCTACAGGGAGTGCGCTCTGATTCCGGATCTAGCCGAGAATGTGCAACTCGTGTGCGCCGTGTCGACTCTTTCACCAGGTTCCCCACTAGCCGTCTCTTTGTCAGAAGAACCGGTCCGATCCATGGAGCAGTTTAGGCAACGATCGCACAAATACGTGGGACGGGAAGCCCATTTAGCCGTCGCTGCGAAACAAGACACCCACCAGGGATCAGGCTGAGATTCTTACCAGGACCGGCATCAAGGGAGAGATAAGGGCCACCATCACCAGGATCAGCATCGGCGTCCTAAAAGCCGATACAATAACTACTCAACCTTGAACACTAACCCTGGAAAGATCCTGAAAGAAGTAATGCACATTGAGTTTGCTGACATACTAAAGCCTCCACCTCTCAAAGCTGCAGCTCAAAAAGACAAGACTAAATATTGTTCCTTCCATGAAGGATATGGGCACAATACTGATGAATGCATACAGTTACGTGACCTCATTGAGCAGCTTATCAGAGACGGCCGACTTGGCCGATATGTGAAGAAGAACCGATCCCAAGGAGGATACAAGAAGAATGAAGAATGGAAGAGGTCGTCCAACCCAGATGGGGAAAAAGACAAGAAACGAAAGCGTTCTGCATCCCCCAAGAAACATGACAACAAAGAAGACAAACCCGGCTCCAGCACCACACCAAGGGTGAAAATCAACATGATCTCCGGAGGTTTTGCTGGAGGAGGATTGTCAAACAACTCCAAAAAGAGACACCTGCGTGAAGTCTACAATGTCGAACAGTCCGACTTGAAGAGAACCGCCTAAAGGCCCCCAAACCCGGTCATCACCTTCTCAGACGAAGATTTCTTTGATGATGTGGTCGATCACGATGACCCTTTCGTGATTCGGTCCCTGATAGCAGATGGTGATGTCGGACGCGTGGTTGTTGACCAAGGCAGCTCAGCTGACATCCTGTTCTACAGGACTTACACCCAACTACTCTTGCCACCAGAATCACTGTTACCCTATGCAGGTGATCTAGTGGGTTTCTCAGGAGAGCGGATTCAACCTAAAGGATACCTTCAGACCACACTCAGGGTCGGCTCTAAAACCAAAAACAAATTCGTTTCAGCCAAGTTCCTAATCGTTGATTGCCCCAGCCTATACAATGCTATTCTCGGCCGCCCATCCTTGAACGCTCTAGGAGCGATTATCTCCACCAAGCACTTGGTAATGAAGTTCCCTGGCCGGGACGGGATAGTAATCACGGTTCAAGGAGACAGGAAAGAAGCAAGAAAGTGCTATAACGCTGCCCTCACAACTGCACCCACATCCCAGCCAGAGAAGAAAGTTTCCAGAGGACAAATCTTCATGATTGATCTCGACCCCATATCCGAGACGGCCCCCAAGAAACGTGAAAGAATCGAACCGGCTGCAAAGACCAAGCCTTTCCAGATTGGAACTTCAGCTGAGCAGATGACGAAGATCGGCTGTGACATGGATACTGCAATGGAAGAAAGATTAAAGAAACTTCCGTTAACCAACTCGGACCTGTTCGCATGGACAGCGGTCGACATGCCAGGTATTCATCCCGGCTTCTGTTGTCACAAACTTTCTGTTGACCCCACTGCTAAGCCGATCGCCCAAAAGAAAAGGAAAATTGGCCTTGAAAGGCAGCAAGCTGCCAACCAGCAGGTAGAAGAGCTCATCAAAGCCAAGTTTATCAGAGAATGCAAGTACGTCACCTTGCTATCCAATGTCGTCTTGGTGAAGAAATCAAATGGCAAATAGAGAATGTGCGTGGATTACACTGACTTGAATAAAGCATGCCCCAAAGACCCTTTCCCACTTCCCAACATAGACCAGTTGGTTGACAGTTCATCAGGATACCATTGGTTATCTTTCATGGATGCCTACTCAGGATAGAATCAGATCCCCATGGACCGGGACGACGAGGAGAAGACAGCCGTCATCACGGACAAAGGGATTTACTATTACACCATGATGCCCTTTGGCCTGAAGAACGTTGGAGCCACATACCAGAGGATGATGACCAAAGTCTTTGGTGATGTAATGGGAAACATAGTGGAAGTTTATATAGATGATATCATAGCTAAAACGGCTGAAGGAAATGACCACATAGCCGACTTGGAGCTAGGTTTTGACCGCCTCAGGAAACACAACATGAGACTTAACCCCCTTAAGTTCTCTTTTGGAGTTCCCCCAGGCCATTTTTCGGGTTTTCTTCTTACCAGCAGAGGAGTGGAAGCAAACCCGGACAAGTACAAGGCCGTGTTAGATATGAAAAGCCCAACTTGCATCAAGGAGATACAACAACTTAACGGAAGGATCACAGCTCTCAGCCGATTCATACCCAAATCGGCTACAACTTCTCTCCCCTTTTTTCAGCTCCTTTGCAAGGGGAAATCTTTCACTTGGACAGACGAATGTGAAGCCGCTTTTCAGCAGCTGAAACAGACACTGGCAAACCCACCAATCCTGGTGAAACCGGCCCAAGGAGAACATCTGTACCTCTACATCTCTGTAACCAACCAGGCCGAAGTTCGGTTTTGGTCAAAGAAGATGGGCGCACTCAACTCCCCATATACTTCATCAGTAAAGCCCTCCAAGGGGCCGAACTGAGATACTAGAACTTAGAGAAGGCCGCCTTAGCCGTACTGATCACTGCAAGGAGATTGAGACACTATTTTCAAGGGCACAAAGTCACGGTCAGAACTGACTTACCCCTCAGACTCGTTCTTCACAAGCCGGACCTCTCTGGGCGTATGACTGCCTGGGCCCTGGAATTATCAGAGTTCGATATACACTTTGAGGGACACACTGCCCTCAAGAGTCAAATTCTTGCTGACTTCGTTGCTGAAATGACACCCCCTGAAGTTTCACCCACTGCTGAATGGACCGTCTTCGTCGACGGATCCTCCAACAAAAAAGGTGCTGGAGCTGGGATAGTCCTGGAAGGCCCTGAGGGAGTCTGCATAGAGAAGTCTCTGAAGTTCGAGTTCCAAACCTCAAACAACCAAGCCGAATATGAAGCATGCATTGTCGGACTCCTGATGGCAAAAGAAGTAGGAGATAAAAAAGTCCTCGTGTGCAGTGACTCCCTATTGATGGTATCCCAAATCAAAGGGGAATATCAAGCAAAAGAACCACTACTGCAGAGATACCTGGAGAAGGTCAAGGTGTCAAGTGATGGGTTTGAAGAGGTTATCTTCCAACACGTCCCCAGAGCCGACAATACCAGAGGCGGCATTCTTTCCAGGCTTCCAAGCACCAAGAAACTTGGGAATAACAAGTCTGTCCTCCAAGAAGTTATCTCGACCCCACGAATTTCAGAACCATCACTGCTACAGATAGAAGAATCCAGCTCATGGATGACACCTATTAAGACCTACATTCTGATGGGCACTCTCCCTACAGAAGAAAAGGAGGCAAAGAAGCTGAGACGACTAGCCTCCCATTTCACAATCGTCCAAGACAGGTTGTACAAAAAGGGTTTCTCCACTCCTCTCCTCAAATGCATTGATGACACAGAAGCCAAGTATGTATTGGCTGAGCTACGTGAAGGCAGTTGTGGAAATCACCAAGGAGGCAAGACACTTGCAAGAAGGGCCCTGAGAGCCGGGTACTACTGGCCGACTCTAGCCCAGGATTCCATGGAATATGCCAAAAAATGTGAAACTTGTCAGAAGAATGCTTCCATCCACCACCAACCTTCATCCGAGTTGATAACCTTAACGGCTCCCTGGCCTTTCCATCAGTGGGGAATTGACATATTCGGCCCTTTTCCCCCAGCTCCAGGACAGGTCAAATTTCTAGTGGTAGCGGTGGATTATTTCACCAAATGGATAGAAGCAGAACCCCTTGCCACGATCACCTCAGCTAAAGTGCAGAAGTTCTTTTACAAGAACATTGTCTCCAGTTTCGGGATACCCCATTCAGTGATCACGGACAATGGAACACAATTCACTGATAAGAGATTCAGAAAACTACTATCAGACCTGAAGATCAAGCACCACTTCACTTCAGTGGAACACCCACAAACCAATGGCCAAGCCGAATCTGTGAACAAGGTGATCCTCAAAGCCCTTAAGTGCAGGTTGGACAACGCCAAAGGCAACTGGGTAGAGCAACTCGACCATGTACTCTGGGCATACCGTACCACTCCACAATCCTCCACCAACGAAACCCCTTTCCGGCTCACTTACGGGACTGAGGCGCTCATCCCGGTCGAGATTGGGGAGCCGAGTTGGAGAGTGCAGAATTTCACCCAAGGATCAAATGACAAGGAAATTCTGGAAGAATTGGACTTCTTAGATGAAACCCGGGCCATAGCTCATGTCCGGGAATCAACCTTGAAGGAGCGTCTCACCACACGACGCAACACCAAGGTAATGGCCCGAAGCTTCCAACCCGGCGATCTTGTTCTACGCAGAGCCGACATCGACAACAAAAACGTAGCCTAGGGAAAGTTGGCAGCAAATTGGGAAGGTCCCTACAAAGTCACTGAGGCAACCGGGAATGGGGCCTACAAGATAGAAACTCTTGAAGGAAAACCTGTACCCAAATTCTGGAACGCAGATAAACTCAAGACCTATTTTTCTTAGGTTATTTTCTTGTAGACCGGATGTGAAGAGCATTCCGGTTCAGTATTACTAAAGTCGGATACGAAGAGTATCCTGGCCCAACCTTTCTTTTTTCTAATTAGTGTTTAACCGGTTGCGAAGAGCATCTCGGCTTAGTATTATTAAGGTCGGATACGAAGAGTATCCCGACCCACTACCAATAAAACGCAGTTACAGCAAATTACTTTCTATTATTTCCTATTCCTTCTCACACAAATTTAAGAAACAAGCGTTACAAGCATTTTGATGTTAAAAGCGCGTAGTTACGAAAGTAACGAAATAATTCGAGACGATTGCGTTACAAGCATTTTAATGTTAAAAGCGCGAAGTTACGAAAGTAACGAAATAGTTCGACACGAATGTATTACAAGCATATTAACGTCAAGTTACGAAAGTAACAAATTAGTACGAGACGAGTATAGCAAAACGATTCGAGACGACAAAAGAATTCGAAACAGCAAAGTCAAAATGGAAGTAAAAACCAAGGTAGCAAAATACATTCATCACAAAAAGAAAAAAGTTACAAGTTAAAATTAAAGGGGATCACTCAACGTATGGGCCGACTTCCTCACCAGAAGCAACATCGACATAAACCTTCTTTTCCATGTCGACCCGACAAATCTTCCCCTCAAAAACCTCATGTTCAGAAGACGTCCCTTCAGTCTTCAGGCCGGGATTGAGCACCCCCAGCTGCGCCACAGCATTCTCGAATGATGCACTATTGATTTCTCGAGAAAGCTTCACAAGGCTAGCCTTTTCCTCATTGAATTTGGCTTGGGCCCTCTGCAGATTCTTCTTGATAAGTTCACCAACAGCTTCCTCCGACATCCCGGACGCAGGCGGAGCCATCTGCAGCTTCTCCAAGTCGGCCTTCAACCTCTCCACTTCAGCCTCCAGGGTCTTGTTCTTATCTTTCACAGTCTTGTAAAAACCCTTGTATTTTTTGGAAGTAGACTTTTCGAGGTCAAGGGCCTCTTGAGCACTTTTTAAATCTTCTAAGGCCTTATCCCTCTCGGTCGTACGATTCTCAAGATCAGAGGAGACCTGCTCAGCGACCGGGATCACATCAAGCCTTAGGTGCATTATATATGCAGCATGCTGGAGGCACTGGCGCTCAATGTCCCACAAACCTTGGACCTTTGGAACATCTTCATGAACTGACTTCATGAAAGGATTATACAAAATGTGGTCCAACTCAGGGGTGTCCAGATCAACATCCGAGTCGTACAAGTTCAACCCGGACTCCCCTGAAGACTCTTCCACTCTAACCCTCAAATTTTTCTTCCTCTTGGGAGTTCTTTTCTTCTGCACTCGGGGCTCCCCATCACCATGACCAGTTTGGACGGGGTCAACATTCACAATCGGGCCGGTCCCAGAACCATTCCCGCTGTCGGTCCGGGTGAAATCCATGTCGACTCGAACGTCATCATCATTGGCTTGGGTATTCTGCAGAGCCCTCGATTGTTTCAAAGTCGCATTCTCCATCGAAGCTGCAAAGATAAACTCTAAACAGTCAGTCGAGACGAAAACGCTAGAAATAACAAGCAAAAACTTAGAATAAATCTCACCAATTCTAGATCCAACATTACGAGTCGGACCATCTAAAATTTTCTTAGAGGAAAACAACCCACATTCCTCGACCGACTTCTTTAGTAGATCCTTTACTGCCAAATCTTGAGGAGACAGAGCCGACTCAGAGAATTCAAACTCGGACGGCTTCATGTCATAATGCCGGGCGTCCCAATATATGCTAAAACGGAGCTCATGGGAAGACTGTTCCTCCCAAAACGGCTTCACACCCTTAGCCGATTGTATTTGGAAGAACTCTTGTTTGAAAGTGATACTCCCCCTCTTAGCCGACTCACAAAACAGCGTGATCAGTTTTCGATCCTTATGCGCCCTGAAAGAGATCCAACTTTTCAGAGTCTCCTTCTTTTGCCCGGGGGATGTTTCCTTAGCACTATGAAATAATGAAAAAACAACTTTATAGAAGGAGTGAAACCGAACTCGGTCAAAATCAACTCGAAGCACCGGATGAAGGCCCACGAGTTAGGATGCAGTTGTGAGGGCGCACAACGCAAATATCTAAGCATCTGTACTTGAAACTCTGTAAACGGAAGCCTAAACTTCACCTTTGAATGGAAAAAATCATAAGTATACAAAAACGGGGTGTTGGTCTCGGCTAAATGACATACTCGACCCCCTTGAGGCGGCACCACCTTATTATATACATCTCTCATCTCGACTGAACTGAACACCTCCATGTCGAACAAACGTTCCTGAAAGTGCTCTGGACAGTCGGGTCTATACACAGAACAAGTACCAAGAACCTCTGGATCCACCCACTGATACCTATCAGCCCACAAGGGCACGAAGTAACCGCCACGAGGCTCAGCCATTTGGGTACCTGCAGAGGTAATCGTGTAGCAACTACCCTCATCAGAACTGGGACGACTAACACTCGACTCGTCAAATATAATATCATATGAATCCGTCTCGGATTTTTGTAGGTTTCTATTACTTTCAACTTCCCCCCCAGAGGTCATATTTCTTCGCCTCAACACCGATATTACTTCAAGGCTAACCCCTCATTGTCCCCACAGGATGACCGACTCCGTGATACCCACGACTCGGGTCTCCCAGACAAAACCTCCAAAGAATCACTCTCACTCATTTACGATAAAAGAAGAGAAAGAGAGAAAAGAAATACCTGATAATCGGATACTGAATTCGATTTGAAGAGTTGAAAGCCGGTTCAGGATTCGAGATTGCAAAACTCAGAGAAGAACATTAGAGGATGAAGCGAAGTAAAAAAATGAAACTTCTCCACCCCCTATTTATAAGACCAAAAAGGCCCATTACCGTTTTGGCCCAGGAAGTCGAACCGTCGTGACCCAATGCTAAGGCGACACGTCACCTGAAAGTCGAAACGTCACAAAATACCTGAAACGTTTCAGGAGAAGTGAAGTGTCGCAACGGTATGTCAGAAACATACTCGTCCCGAATCAGCAAAATACGAAAACAAATCCATCTCGAATCAACAGCAACAGAAATTTGGATATCTCGTCCCAATCTGAAAAATGGCAAGACAAGTAGCATCTCGCACCAGGGTAAAAGCGGCTCACAACTTATCACAACCAGTTGAGATGCATCAGAAATTGTTAAAATCGTCTCGAACGAAGCCTTCAAAACCATCTCGAACAATGAATATCGTCTCGGATACATCCGAAAGCATTTAAGCTCAAAGCCAACTAAACAAGTTGACAAGAGCTGGGGGGCTTCTGTTACGGACCAAACCTAAAGGCCCAATAGTTAATATGGCCCAGATGCTATATTATTATCATATCCATGGATATGTAATAATATCCACACAAAATATAATTATATCTACGATTATATCTACAATTATATCTGCAATATCCCACGATATAAAATATATATTATGATATTAATTACACTTGCATACTTACTCCTTTTATAAAGGCCCACTTACCTTATTTATACAGGGAAAACCCCTATATATACGGATGACAGACAGATCATCAGGTACACACAATCTTACCCAGTCAATCACTTTGACTGTTGATATCTTTCTGACTTGGGCATCGGAGTCTCTTTGCAGGTACACCCCCCAGGGTTCAACTCGGATCAAGCGTCTTCAACCCGAACCCAGATCCGACTCTCACCTGCTGACTCAGACCCAGGTCCGGGTTCCCTACCAGAACAATAGTCAATTAGTCGCCCATCTTACAGGAGGTGCATTTTAAAGTTATGGACACTTATGGTCATAGACATAGATAGGTGGTGCGGTGAGGCAATGGCTAGTAGCCTGGGATGGTGTGACTAGTCCAAGAGTATCCATCCGTGTGTCCTAGTCACGACTGTGGAAATAGGGTCTAAATGGACGACTCTAAGCCTGATTGGATACAAAAATCTTAAAAAAAAAACACGTGTATATATAAACTAGATAGAATTGGAAAGAAAATAAAAATAGGAAATTAATAGAATAATTGAAAGAAAACATTTAACAGAATAGTTTGTTTTGAGGAGGAAACACACCCTCAAGCAAGTATAATCAAGATTCAAGATACAGAATAACAGATGATCCCCTACATTCAACTATATATATACCATCAGCCCTTCATCCTCCCTCCAAAATTTCCTATATGCAGACAGAACATCGTTCCTTCAATTTGATAATCCTGAATTTGGCACACGAAATGCATTCTTCAATCCACTCATCAACCTCTGCCCAAAAGTCTTAATCATCTTTGGATTCCCAGCAGAGAAAGAAGACTTCCCCACTCCATATCTCTCCTCCATTATTCTTGCATCAAACTGAATGCTTGAAGACGAAACAGACCCTCTTTCACCCCTCTCTATTCTGCGATTCTCAACTGAGGGGACAAAATGGAAACTCGCCGAACATTCTGAGCAAAATTCATTATTTTTCTGCTCCTCTTCCTCCTCAACTTGATGTTCTAGCAAGGCCTTGTTCATGCACTCAAGCTCTTTTTCGAGGCTTTGAATGCGAGCGTTGGTGGAATCCATTGCTGCCTTCAGCTGTGCCGTTTGGCGCAGAGCAGCGTCGCGACGGAGGATGTCCCCAAGTGTCACTGAAGTCTCTTCCATGAAACGACGTTGTCGTTGTCCCCTGTTGCTATCGAATTGTTGGTGTTGTTGAGCACCCACCGAGGCAAGGGAATGGCGAGTGTTGAGATGCTCCACCAGCACCGCTCGTACCACGAATCTTAATGGCATTCTTGGGTTTTGAACGCAGTCTACTAAGGTCTCAGTTGAGAGCTTGGTGCAATCTATGGAATTGCATATTCGAGTTTTCTGTTCCTCTGTTAGTTTCCCAAACTTGTTTTCCTTCACAAACACAACAATGAGCAGAGAGAAGAGCTACTTTAATCACTCAACTCAGATATCATAAGGTGTTATATGTTATACATAATTCGAACCTTGGTAACTTAACATTGAAGGGAAAAACTGACTCGACCAAGTGTGTCATTGTGATCCAAGCAAATGAAATTGTAAATGCCATTGTATTCTAATTAATGCCAAGACTTCAAGATATTTCAATTTCATCAAATTTAATGGGAATGGGCTCATGCACATCAGAATATTAAATGCGTTTTACATAATTTTATTCTGCAAGTAAAAAAATTGAATAAAAGATTCCAAAAAGATAACAAAAATCTTTAAAAATATAACGAAAATATTTCTTAAGATATTAAATATATTTATATTTTATTTAATATTTATTTTATATAATAGTAAGAGATTTTTTTCGTACATGATCATTGATCATAAATATTCTAAAAGAGACACAATACTGTTCGAACCTCTTTATGGCGACAAAATTACATCAACACTTAGACCCGATGCTATTGGTTAAGCTAAAATAGCTCTATGCATGTCAACTAGCTAATCCACTCACTTGTAGAGTCGGTAAAATAGACTAATCCGATCGGGTCAGTCCGTAAAAAATATAAAGCTTGGACATTCGATAAAGCTCGCTATGTGTAAAAGCCTGAAAAAATGGTCGGATAGACCGTAAACCCCCTCCCCCCTCCCAAAAAACGGACTATCCACAAAAATATAAGACTTGGACACTTATTTTATAAGCTCGAGATTTTTTAACTCAGTCCGATAAAGTCTGCTATCCCTATTGAGACGGGGCTAAGTAGTTCAAAATGTCAACTCTACCCCTCATAGTTATAAGAGAATGGAAGAAAGATAGTTCCACACCAAAAATTTAGGTACGAGAAATGTAGTCAACAAAGATAAAATGAAATTAAGATAAAAAAGTGATAAATGTGACCATTAATATGATGAGTAAGAAAGAGAAAAATAAAAAGTAAAAAGAGATATGAAAGGAAATGTAATAAGAATAATTGTAGAAAAATCCAAAGTTATAAAAATTTATTGTAGAAGAAGTAGAAAGGAGGATTTTAGTCAAGAAAAAATAATATCAAACATAAAAGCAGTATGGAGTAATAACTTGATCTGACAAACTCTCCAAACAGACCGCTCATAGACCCATTACATGATATGAGATGAGACACGTCGCGTACCTTAAGATACAGATCAACCATTTGATAGAGCACATCGTGGCTCCTCAACCGTCTGTTGATGGATTCAGTGACGGTTTCAAAATCTTCCGGCTGCATTTCCAGCACGTCGTTTAAACGAGCAACACACTGCTCCTCACCGTCACCTGAAATCAGCTCTTCAATGCATCTGCTAACAAGACACGCCGTCGTTTCAGCCTCGGGAAGCAGAGGCACGCACGAACGGAGAACCATGGACGCGTACTCTTCGCTACTGCCAACGACTCTACGGAAGTACGTTTCTGCCACGTGGTTCAGGCCCTCTCCTCCGTATTCGCCGCTGGCCGCCGTCATTCCAAGCAGCTCCGCCGCCGTTCTGATGGCGGCGACGTTGGTTGGTATCATTTGGACTTTTCTGTTGTAACAGAATTCGGCCACGGCGGTGAATGTCTCGGCCGCTATGTTTAACGGTGGAGAGAGAGTGAGGTTCGACGTTTCCGTTAGATGCCGTTTCAGATATGAGCTTTGTGATACCACACGATCCTGAAAATTGAGAACGCGATCAGTGTCTAACATTGATTTCATTAACAGCTAGCGTAAAAAAAGTCAGCACTTAACTAATAAAGTAGTAATTAATTGATTAATTGATGATTAAGTTAAAGGAATTAATGTCTCCAGCCCCACGTGTTTGGATTTAAAAGCCTCGCTTTAAAAAACATTTCTAAATAGGATCTTGAGAAAGTGATCTTTTGTTTTTATTTATTAGTATTTGATTTGATTTGACTTAAGCATCAAGTGGCAGTATTTTTAACCGAAGCCAACTTGAGAATATGTAAATATATTGCTAACAGTTGCTAGTTGTTCGATTGGTATTATCAATTGGGTGGGATTTATAATAGGAAATGGATCTACTTATGTAGTATAGACAAAAATAAAATGACTAATTTACTGGGTTGCTCTACATTTTGGGCATAAAAAATGACAAATTATGTTATATTAGTCTTTTTCTCTGATTGGGAAGTGAGAACTGTTCAATCCTAAGATACTAATGCATGTGTATGTTAAGTTGACCATTAATGCACACATGTTAACTACATATTGAGGTGAAACTATAATCCTACTTGCAGTATGGTGACTAATCTTGTCCAATCCTGATAATATTGATCCCAAATGTGCGAGATACAAATTCAGCCATACGATGATGTCGGTGCAGAAATTGTTTAGATCCAAAACTAAAACACTATAACTAAATTAAGGATTAGACAAACCCAGTAGTACTAGTTCAAGAGCAACTTAAATAGCAGATCACAATGGTGAATCAACAAACCTTGTGCAGACGAAAACATGTTCCTTGAACACGTATCAAGACATCTGTTTCACGCCCTGTTTTCAGAGACCTAATTGAGAATTTAATATAAATGAGAAAAATGTTATTAAAAAATAAGAAGAAGGAGAAGATATATAAGAAGGTATTTATATGTGAATAATGTAGAGAAGGAATTAATTGTTACCAAGCCTCAACTATGGAGTGGAGGGATGCAGGGGAAGAAGAGAATGAAGGTGAATTGGAAGAGGAGGAGGTAGAGGAAAACTCGCATTCTTCCTCATAGATGGTTTCAACTACTCCTAATTGGTTCCAACCCTTCATCTGTTTATCTTGGTTGCTTCTTCTCCTTTGAATTGAATCACACACTGCACAGTACAACTCACAGTTTTCAAATGCTTTTTCAATTCTGCTGTTATTACCATTTGAGTTTTTGGGAGCGGTGAGAAATTCCTTGTGGGATGTCATAACTCATAAATATGGTTTGGGGAGGCAATTAATGCCACATGTGACCACTCATAAATGCTCACCTTAATTTCGTTTTCATTTACTACTATCTTTTATTTTTATGTAACAATCCAAGCTTTCGGATTCTGGCCCAATTTCACTAGAGCAGGGTAATTCGGAACAAAAAAAAAATCATTAATCATATTATATCTGAGTATAAAAATTCATGCAAGAGAAATTTCTGTTTTAAATAATATCACAAGAACCAATTGCCAATTGGATTGTTAAATAACAAGTGATACTCACTCAGCCAATTTTTCCTGTCATCTGGAGTCCTATACCAATAAGATTTAATAACAGATAGTAACTATTCCGTTTGTCTTATAAAGTCGCTTTAATGCATGCACTCCATTTCAAATGTTTTCCGCCAACAACTGTCATGTGTATTATATAAATATATTTATAAATTTAAAGAGAAAATTATTTTAAATTTCAAGAATTATAATTATAATTATTAAAAAATTAAATTAAAAATTAGAAATATCACATGTCATTAAAAAATAATCTAAATTAATATTTAAAAGTAATTAATTTGATAGTAGAAGTAATTGAGATTTAGAGAAAAAATAATATTAAAAAATTAAAATTAATTATTTTGTTAACTTCTAAAAAGCATAAAATTATAATTTTTAACAATAAAATTAGGCGCCTTAAAGCCAGAAATTGGTCGGTATAATTACAACTTGGGTAGCAACATAATTGTTTAATGTCTATTGGAGGATGCTTCGGTCATTTTCAATTTTTTTAAAATATTTATAATATTAAATTAATTTTTAAAAATATAAGATGGTTGTTAATTTAGTAAAAATTAAGAAGAAATATCTCTTATATAAAAGAATGAAAAAGAGCTAACGAATACCTTTAGAATATTAATTTATTAAGAAATTAAAAATAAAAATTATGATATATAAGATGTAATATTATAAATATAACTAATACCGTAATATTTAATAAAAAAACTATTAATTCATTCTTTAATTAATATCTTTACGGCACTTATTACATCTAAAAGAATTATTCGTCGCTCTTGTCATCTACGTATACGTACTATTTATTTAACCTCTAAAATATACATATTATGCACCACTATGAGTACACCGTTATATAAACATAAAAAAAAATATAAATACCTCATTAATTGGACCATGATTAGTAGAAAGTTTAAGTATTTATATTTAAATTGTAAACTTTAGTAAAAGTTTTTTTTTATTTTCTTAATTAGTGTCTTAACATGTTTTTATTTTTTAATTTATGATTCTTTTTTTTACCTTATGTTACCAAAAAAAAATGCATTTGCTATGGAGGGATTTGTTAGTAACCGTAGTATCTCCAATACTTGTGTAGCCAAAAAAAAAAATATATATCTATTATTTATTGTCTACTTAAACCCAATGTTTTCGAAAATCCAATCTCTAATTAAATTGGTGAAGAGACTACTTAAATCCAATACATAACTTTAATTACTTTACTGTTAACCCAAAGTTTAACATTTGGATTAACTAATTAATAACTTCAATTTGGTTAGTATCAACGTTTTTTCTGGTATAATTTCTTCCTCCTGCCGTCTCTGCTAGGGTTTCCTGGTATAGTGAGGCTTGTAGTGTTGGTGTCGTCTTTCGAGCTTTACTCACTCCGTGTTATTTATTTCCCTTGACTGGTGTTACATGATAGTATCAACATGGCCACTAATGATTCAAAGGAATCCCCCTAGAGAATTCCCCAGCGTTCATTATATATGACGATGAAGATGTGGCTGAAGGAGTTGACTCTTGTTCGAAGAGTCTTATTGGACGCATTCTGACTCAAAAACACATTCACATAAATAGCCTCCAGAGCGCTTTGGCAGGAGTTTGGTGCAACCCTAAGGGCTTTCGAAGGGAAGAAATTGCTCCGCGAACGTTTCAATTTTTCTTTGATGATGAAGGTGATGTAGCCCGAATACTAAAAGGTAGTCCTTGGCTTTTTAGGAATCCCTGGCTACTTCTCCAAGGATGGAATCACGGTCAGAGTATTGATCAAATTGATTTTTCTAAAACCCAATTACGAGTACAGTTATGGGGCCTCCCTCCACATTGCAGAACGGCTAAGATGGGGTTCAATATAGGCAGTTGCTTGGGAAAAGTCATTGAATCAGATGTTTTTGAATGTAGAGAAAAAGGGTCTTTCTTGAAAATCTTGGTAGAAATTGATGTTCAAAAACCTCTTCTCATTGGTATTCCTGTTGGCAGCAGAAAAGATGGTGTCTCGTGGGTGGATTTTCACTATGAAAAGTTTCCTCAATTTTGTTAAAAATGTGGTAAAGTGGGTCATGATGAAGAATTGTGAAAAGAAAACAATTGCACCATGGATGATGAAAACTGTGAACGTAAAGAGTATGATCCCTGGATGAGAGCTTCCAATTTTGGGCGGAAGGTTGTTCCCAAACCCCATGAAAAGGCAGGTGGCCCATGTGATAAGCAGACGAATAAAGCGAGTTCATCTAACTCGCGTGACATAACAGAATTACTGGCGGCTCTATCAGTTTCCAAACCTGCATGTGGTCAGATCAATGATGTGCCCCCATCAGATTCTGAGCTTTCTCCTGATCCCAATGCCTCGACAAGCCTGTTTCTCTCCTCAGAGAATGTTCCCACTATCTCCAAAAATATTCCAGGCTCTCTGTTTCAAGCTCTTTCTCTCCCCTAGAGTGCATTACCAATCTGCCTGGGAATAAGCCCAAATCTTCAACCAAAAAATGGAAGAGGTCTGTCAAATAAAATAAACCAGCATCCTCCCCCCAGTTGGCTAGATTGCTCGACACAGGTGCAAATAGGAAATTTGATATGGATGCCATGGACATTGATATCCTGTCTGATATCCCTCCCAAAAAATCCCACTTATCAACTGATCCAGCGGCGGGCCTGAACTCCCAGGCTTGTCGATCACCATGAAAATATTAGCCTGGAACTGTCGTGGGCTTGGGAACCCACAGACAGTTAGAGCTTTGAAGAAGCTCATTTATTCTAAGTCTCCCACAGTGATTTTTCTATAGGAAACCCGCAAGAAAGATCACGAAATGATGAGGATGCACTATACTAGGGGATTAAACAATATATTTGCTGTAAGTTGCAAAGGTGAAGGTAGAGAAAGGGAGCGGTCTAGCTCTCTTATGGAGGAACGAAGTTAAAGTTGAAATTTTGTCTTCCTCTCTTAACCATATAGAATTTTCCATTTCGATTGATGAGGGCCGCACTTTTTGGAGAGCAACAGGTATCTACGAATTCCAAGAAGCCGTTAATAAAATAAAAACTTGTGAGTTGATCTCAGAATTATCCAACCACATGATTTGCCCGGAATGGCTCTGTTTTAGAGATTTTAATATGGTGCTAGGTGCTAATGAAAAAAAACGGTGACAATTCCCCTCAACCTCAGCTATTGGATAATTTTTGTGCTACCATCCAGGAGAGTGATTTACAGGATTTGGGATTTGTTGGCCATGGTTTTACCTGGAGCAATAAATCAACATGGGAGCAACTAATTCAAGCTCGGTTAGACAGAGGACTTGCATCTCAGAGCTGGAGGGAGGTTTTTCAAGGAGCTAAGGTTTTTCACTTGACAAGGCACCGTTCCGATCACTCTCCCATTCTAATTGACCGTTGTTCCCAGAAGCCTTGAAGCAGAAAACTAGAAAGAGTAATCAGATTCGAGGAATTGTGAGCACAAGACAAAGAGCTCCCCTCCTTAATCTCACGGGCTTGGAATATTCCAGTAGGTGATCTTTCCTATAAAATGCAGCATTGTCTTTCTCAGCTGGATAGTTTGGGGGGTTAAGAAATATGGTGATATACCTATAAAAGTTAAAAAATTCCAGGAGAAGATCCAAAAGCTCACCCTTCATCTTGACGTTCCAGGCAATGTGGAGTTACTGAAAGCTGAAGAAAATAAACTTGATACACTTTTGGCCGAGGAAGAATTTTTTTGGCAACAACGTAGTAGAGTCTCCTGGCTAAAATATGGGGATAATAATTCAATGTTTTTTCACCATAAGGTTAGTCAGAGGCGAGAGAGGAATTGTGTTGAGTCTATTACTAATGACAGTGGTCAAATTTATGAAGATGAAGACCAAATTGCAGTTGTTCTGACCATATTTTTCATGAACCTATTTTCCTCCAGCAATCCAAGTAGACTTGAGGAAGCAACCAATATTGTGAGGGGACGTGTATCTGACTCTATGAAAGTTGTTCTAGAGGATCCTTTTTTGGAAGAAGAGGTATTAGTAGCCCTGAAGCAACTCAAAACCGTGGGTTGGCCCAGAATCGGATGGCATCCTAGCATATATCTACCAACAGTTTTGGCACATAATGGGTCCCCAATGTATGCAGTCTATCTGGGTATTCTCAACCAGGGTATGGACCCATCTGAATTCAACAAAACCCACATTTGTATGATCCTGAAGATCAAGAAGCCGAAACATACCAAGGATTTCAGGCCCATTTCCTTGTGTAATGTTATCCTCAAGCTGGTTACAAAGACTATCGTTAACAGATTAAAATCAGTATTGCCAGAATTAGTGGGTCCCTATCAGAGTGCTTTTGTTCCAAGGAGGCTGATTTCAGATAATGCTCTTGTTGCCTTTGATCTATTCCATTATATGAGAAAAAAGAAATCTGATAGGGTGGGCTATGTGGGGCTAAAGCTTGATATGGCTAAAGCCCATGACAGGATTGAATGGTGTTTTTTAGAGGCGACTCTTCTCTCCATGGGTTTCCCTCTTAATTTGGTGTTAGTTATTCTCATATGTGTATCCTCAATCTCATTTACAGTGTTGCTCAATGGCTTTCGTTGTGACTTTTTCTGCCCCGAAAGAGGATTGAGACAAGGTGATCCCCTCTCCCCTTATTTATTCATTCTTTGTATTGAAGTTTTTTCAGGTCTCTTATTGAAACATCAGCTTGATTCATCCCTCCATGGTATAAAAATTGCTCGTGGCTCCCCTGAAATAACTCACTTATTCTTTGCCGACGATAGTATCATCTTCTTCAGAAGTACTGATCGGGAGGCTCACATTATTCTTGATATCCTAGAGTTATACCAGGTAGCTTCTGGTCAATTGGTCAACCTAGATAAATTTGAATTATCCTTTAGCCAAAACATTCCTATGGATAGACAAATCTTGCTCCAAGGTTGGATTCAAGTTAAGGCAGTGGATAGTCATTCCAAATACCTGGGTCTTCCTACATTCGTGGGTAGATCTAAAACCCAGGTCTTTGATTTTGTTCGTGATAGAGTATAGAAAAAGCTCAAACGATGGAAGGAACAGTTTCTTTCTTCAGCTGACAGAGAAGTTCTCATTAAAGCAGTTGTGCAGGCCATCCCCACCTACATTATGGGGTGTTTCTTACTCCCTCAGAAATTATGTGATGACATAGAGAAAAAGATTAATAAATTTTGGTGGGGAAGCAAGCAAGGAGAAAAGAAAATTCACCGGTCATCCTGGAAGAATCTCAGTATCTCAAAGTTTCAAGGTGGCATGGGTTTCAGAAGCTTTCATGCCTTCAATCTTGCACTTCTAGCCAAACAAGGGTGGCGCTTGTTGACCAATTCTGAATCTCTAATGACTCGGACAATTCAATCCAAATACTTTCCTCGTTCAAGTTTTCTCCAAACAAAATTAAGGCACAACTCAAGCTATACTTGGCGGAGTATTCTCAATGCACAATGGATTCTCAAGACTGTGGGAAGTGGTACTTGAATCAATGTATGGACTGATGGTTGGTTGCCTCTTTAACCTGGGCACCGGGTCTGGTCTCCCAAAGCTGATCATTTAGAGCTTAATTCGGTTCCAGACCTTATCAATCAAGATCTTAGATTCTGGAATGCTAATCTGATTCGAGAAAATTTTCTTGAATTTGAAGTTTCTCAAATTCTAGCAATTCTTATTCCAAGGTACCCGAGGGAGGATAAGATTTGTTGGGGAGAAACACAAAATGGGTTGCACTCTGTGAAATCGGGTTACCACTTTATATGTAGGCATTTGGAATCAACAGGGGCCTCATCCAGTGGTATTGCTGCTTGGAAGATGTTATGGAGTAGGGAAGTTGTTCCGACACATAAACATCTTCTTTTGAGGATTCGTTCCTATCAGAGCAAAGTTGATTAAAAGAGGTATGCAAATCAATCCTTTTTGCCCAAGATGTGGAGACTATGAGGAATCTCTGGAGCATGCCTTTTATCAGTGCCCAAGATGTGGAAGGCTCGAAACAAACTTGTTTTTGAAAACATTGAATCTCCCTTGGATAAGGTTATCATCGCTGCTGTTGGTATGGCTCAACAATTCCGTGAAGCAAATTCTGTCCCCTTCCCTGGACCAGTTTCAACGTCTGCCCATGCTCATCAATATCATCAGTGGATCCTTCCGCCCCCTGATCTCTATAAGCTGAATACTGATGTGGCAAAGATTGATGAGTACACTTGGAGTGCAGATGCTATAGTGAGAGATCACACATGTCATGAAAGTGGCCCAGATGCAAGTCTATCTGAAGCTCTTGGTATGAGAATGGGACTTCAATTCGCTTTAGACATGAGTTTCTTTGATCTGGTTGCAGAATCAGATTGCCTCCCATTAATTTCTGCTATTAATTCTCCTTCAAATGGTTCATCTTCATTTCATTTAATTGCTGCTGATTGTTCTAGTTTTAAGTTTGTCAATGTAATTCCTCACCCCATTTTTTAGCTAAATATGGATGTTTTCATCCAGGATGTATTTGGATTGAGGAAACACCTCCATGTATTTTGGATATTGTAGCTCTTGACTTTCCTCAGAGCTATTCTGGTTAATGGCAAATTCATTTTGACGTGAAAAAAAAAACACGTTAGTTTTGACGTTCTTCGAAGAGCTTATATGTGGTGCAACTTTATTTTCTTTTACATTAATTTGAGAGTTTTGTTTTTTTCCAATTTCATATTATTTAAAACAATTTAACCTAAATTCTTGAAGTGCACTAATATTGCACTTAGTTATAGTTACAGTTTTTTAAACTTTATTAATAAATTATATGTTCATATTAAAATTAAAATTACTTACAAATATATTATTGAATAAAACTAAAATATTTACCTATTATTATTTCTTTAAAATGCAATTCTTGTACATACTCACTAGCAGTAGCAGGGACGGATCCAGAATTCATAGGAAGGGGGCTAGAAATTTTTTTTTCAATGATAAATATTAAATAGTAATCAAATTCATCATATTTTTTATTTAAGGTATACATATAGTACATTCATTTTATAAAATTTATGAATAATAACATTTGTATCAAATAATTTTTTGATAAAAATCACTTAAAGAGATTAAATGTCAATAATTAATATTAAAAAAAATCTATATTATAAAAATTAAATGTATTACACTCATTTTATTTAATTTATTTTAATTATTGCATATATATTAATAATATTTTATTTTTTTTGTATGTAGTGTGTATATAATATAGTGGGGGAGGGGGGGGGCCAAGGCCAATGCTTGCCCCTTCCATCCGTCCCTGCTCACTAGTATCTCTAATATTTGTGCAGGCAAAAAAAAAAGTATATATATACATTATTTATTGTCTACTAAAACCCAATGTTCAATGTTTTGAAAATCGGATCTCTAATTAAAATCGGTGAAAACACTAATTACATTTGGTTCCTTGTTTTTATTTTTTTTTCAAACTAATCCTCCAAAAAAGAGTTTTTCTTAAATGGTCCGTCTGTTTTTTTTACAATTATTTTTTTCTAGATGGTAAAAATATCACGATCTCTAAACCAGTCCCCCAAAATATCACGATTTTCCCAAATGATCCTTATGTTTTTTGTGCCACGTCAACACTTTTTGGTAAAAAAATCAAAGGGACTATTTGGAAAAAAATCATTTTTGGAGGATCACTTTGGAAAAAATTAAAAATGGAAAATCGGGATACTTTAAGGGACCAAAAACATAATTAAGCTCATTATTTTAATTGTTGTTTATTGTGTTTTCATTGTAGTTTTAATTAGCGATTTTCACTCACAAGTGCTCCAGAGGAAATCGAATAGCGAAACACCCAATGCTTAGAGATTTTTTTTATACACAAAACTCAAACATGGGATCTTGATTAAGGGAAATCAAATTGAAATGGGTTAGAAAGGTCATAAGAAAGGGGTTGAATTGTGATCCTTGAAAACTTTTGACACAACTTGCAAAACTAATCCCTTGCTAATGTTTTGCTCAAGAGAGTTCTTGGCTATTAGAAGGTGTCTTTTAAAAGATATTATCAATTATAAACTTTCACAAGTATACCTTCTAAAGAAATTTGTATATATTCACAAGAATTTGTACCACACAGCCAATATGAGTTTTATTTTTGTGCAAGACCACATGTATCCTCCACGGGAGGCAATCCTGTCGAGCCGGGTAGGACCTCTATGGGCGGTAAAGCTCTCCCTCCGAGTATTTAACACAACTGTATTCTCAGGGCTCGAACTCGAGACCACTGGTTAAGCTGGAACAACCCCTTACCAGTCGATCCACGTGCTCAGTGGTCACCCAATATGAGCTTGATAATATATAAAAGATGGCACAAATATTATAACAATTAGTATGTGCTGCTAATGTGTTTAGAAGGAAAAATAGTGAAAACATGAATTTAGTAGCTTCCTTCTAAATGGTTAAAATTAATTGGAAATTTTTGAAACTTTCCAAAACCCTTATTTAATTAATATACAATTACTATATAAAAAATCACTTTAGAAGCACTTTTATGCAGATCTGATAAAATATACTCAAAGTATGAAATGATCTAAATGCAAAAGTAGTATTTATGCTTCTAAAGGACTAAATCAGTTTAAAACATGATGAAACTTTTCAAAATTGGGAAAAATAATCATCAAGTTATTTGTTATCAAATGCAGTCTGAGCATAGTCTGTACATAAACTAGTCTTATTTACATAAAAGATAATAAGATAAATTAAATCAAGTATAAGCAAGTAAATCAAGTATTATGTAGAAGGATAAAGAGAGTACGTGAGGGATACATATATTGTACAATAATACTTATATTGGTCTACACACAAAATCCTTGGTGAGATTTATTTCCCTAATGCCTCACAAATCCCTCTCTAAATTTTTTTCGTTAATTTTTTTCTAGTAGTGGAATAAAGCTTGAGTAGTTTGGGGAGTCGTTTTAACCTTCTAAAGAATGTTCGCTAAACTCTTATGCTTCTAAAGGAACTCAATAAGTTTAGATTCTGACTTTCATGCCCCTAAAACATTAATCATGCTTATAATCATTTGTTCAATCTTCCTTGCTTTGTTTGCATCAATAGTAACATGAAAATGTGCTTCTAGAGTGATTTCAACCATTGTTCTAATTCAATTGTTCACAGCCTTTTCCTTCTAGGCATTCCTTCTTGCTTCTAATGATTTGTGATGATCTTTTAAAGTTTTCAGTACATTTTGAAAGCTTGATTTAACTCAGTTGAATGTGTAGTAGATCTATGATAACTGTCATTGACCATTCTGAAGTTTGGTAGTTCCTTTTGTGTTGATTTCTTCATTCTTGAAGAATTTCTCCATGTAAAACATACTTGGGAACTTAAGGCTTGACTGAAGTGTGCTTCTAAACAATTGAGTTCTGCTTCTAAACTACTTCTAATCATGTAGAAAGTATTTTTGTTCATTTTTAAGAATTCTCAAAGCAAACATTAGCAATATGTTTTATTTAGAGCACTTAAAATTTGAAAATGAAAATTTTTTGTTATTAAAACAGGGTCTTGGACTGAACACAAACATATACCACTTGAATCAACTGCCTATTAGTCAATATTCTTTACATAATTCTCATTATTAATAAAATTTATAAATACGTGCAAACTTTTTATCTACTTCATTTTAATTGTTAATTGTTGGGTTTCCATTATAACTAGTGTGTAGCCCGTGCTATGCACCGGGCTGACACAAACTAATGTACAAGTAATACAAAAGGTAAAGATCGTATCAAAAATCGAACACATAAGGTCTTATACACGGTTAATTCTATCGAAATAATAACAGATATATTGTAAATTAGATGATCTAAGCGAGTTTTAATTGCTTAAGTTCTAGATGGGGACATAGGAGGATGAAATTAGATGAATACAAATATGAATGTTTTGTGAACTATTGCAAATGAAAGATATAATAATAATAATAATAATAACAGATGCCAGACATTGATTTTTTGTATTATTTCTTTCTCCTCTCTTTCTTTCTTTCATTCTGTCTTCTTACTTTTTTTCTTTCTTTCTTCTTCCTTCCTTCCTTCCTTCCTTCCTTTCTTTATTTCATTCTTTCAGTTTAATAATTTTGTATTAAAACTGAAAGAAAGAAAAGAATCAAGCAAGCAAGAAAGAAAGAAATAAGAAAGAAGAAATGAAGGAGGAAAGAATACAAGAAATCCAGAAAGAAAGAAAGAAAGAATCCTTGAAAGCATGAAAGAAACAAAGCAAGCAAGAAAGCAAGAAAGAAAGAAGAATGATAGAAAGAAAGAAAGAAAGAAAGAAAGAAAGGAACAAAGAAAGAAAGAAAGAAAGAAAAGAAGAAAGAAATGAAGCAGGCAAGAAAGAAAGAAAGAAAGAAGGAATGAAGGAAGAAAGCATAGAAGTAAGAAATTAAGCAAGCAAGAAAGAAAGAAAGAATAGAGGAAAGCAAGAAAGAAAGTAAGTAAGTAAGAAAGCTAGAAAGCAAGAAAGGGAGATAAAAAGAAAGCAAGAAAAACAGAAGATTGAAAGAAAGAAAGCGAGAAAGAAAGAAGAATGAAAGAAAGAAAGTAAGAATTGAAGAATGAAAACATAAAGGAAGTAAGAAAGTAAGAAAAGAGAAAAAAAAGAAAAAAAGGAAAGAAAAAAGAAAAAGAATGAAAGAAAGAAAAGAAGCAAGCAAGCAAGAAAGAATGAAAGAAGAAAGAAGGAATGAAGGAAAAAAGCATACAAGTAAGAAAATAAGCGTGCAAGAAAGAAAGAAAGGAAAAAAGAGGAGAAAAAGAAATAAAGAATACAAGAAAGCAAGAAACAAAAGAAATAAAAAATGTAGAAAGCAAGAATGAAAGAAAGCTAGAAAGAAAGAAAGAAAGAAAGAATGCAAGAAAGCAAGAAGAAAGAAAGAAAGAAAGAAAGCAGAAAGCAAGAAATAAAAG